>KE155980.1:88007-105415 GCA_000411075.1 Sisymbrium irio
CACCCCCTTGTCACCACTTAGTCATCTGAAGGTCTTTAATCCTTGATCCATGAGTCTAATACCTCTCTCTTATTGTATTTCCTCTGTTTTTAGCTTTGCTTTACTTTTGATCATTGCTCATTAGGTTGTTAGACACTTCACCTTTGTTTGCACTTGGATTAAACATAAAACTGCATCATTAGTGTGTTCAATATCCCCTTTGCATGGATTGATATCTTAAATCCTACAATGACTTGATTGGGGTTTAGTAATTGATTGCTAGACAAAAGTCCTGTTATCAAGACTCTACAGGGCCATTATCGAAAGTCTACTCTATTTCACAGTTAGTAGACCAGATATTTGCCTTAGTGTCAGCTTGTGTTCCCGATATCAAGCCAAACCGATTATGTCTCATCTCATAGCAGCTAAGAAGATCATCAGATATGTCAAGGGAACATTGAATTATGGATTCAGTATACCACATAAAATAATGTGATTTTAGCCGGTTTTTGTGATGCAGACTGGACAGGTTGTCTAGATGATAAAAAAACACCTCTGGAGGTTGTTTCTTATCGGGGAAAAATATGGTATCCTGGCACAGAAAGAAACATAATTGTGTATCTTTATCAACGGCAGAGGCTGAATACATTGCACTAGGAAGCTGTTGGACAAAAATTCTCTGGATGAAGCAAAAGCTCCACCATTATGGTATTGACACTGACTCCTTTCCTGTTCATTGTGATAAAAAAGTGCCATTGATATTTCTAAGAACCCTGTTCAGCACTCACGCACTAAACATGTTGACATTCCTCACCATTTTGTTAGAGAGCTCGTTGAACAAAAGTTAGCAACTATTAAACATGTGCCTTCTCAGAATCAACTGGCTGATATTTTCACAAAACCCCTTGATTACAATAGCTTCCTATATCTTAGGAAAGCTCTCAGTGTTTGCGAGTTTGAGGCGTGCTGTTTCTTCTGATCTAGGAAGAGATAACTATAGTATACCCCATTAGTTTTCTTGATGTTTAGAGCAAGTTGGGTGATTTTAAGTGAAGGATCTAGACTCATGAAATAAGGCTGTAAATAAGATCGACACTCTGCTTGGATCTGACCGCAAAATGGTACTTATCTGAATCAGATCACTGTCAGGATTGTTAACTAAGAGAACACACTCTTTAAGAACTTGAAAGGCAAAAAAAAGGGGAAAAGTTTAATGATGAATGAACAAAGAACTAGGAGAAAGCGGTTCCTGCAAAATGTGTTCAACTTGTTCTCAAGTGTGTAATATTAGCAGCTTGATTGTGAAATCTTGTTCTGATTCATGGCTAGTTATTCAATCTTGTGTGTGATAGCATCTTGGCTGAGAAAATTTGCATACTTGAGCTCTATAACAAATGAGAACGGTGTGGGCGTTCATAAGCTGTTTCACTTTTGGGTTAGTAATTCAGCTCTGTAAAATGATAGGGGTCTGTGAATTAATTATAGTTATTGAGTCTATGTTTTGTTCACTTGTCTTATGTGTAGCCTGTGTTTGAGCTTCGTCTTAGTGGGAGATTTGTTCTAGTGTGTAATGGTTTGTGGGATAATCACGGCCTTGAGTTTTACCCTGAGAAAATAATAAAAACTGGGTCGTCAATTATTTTTTATTTGGCCCATTCGTGTGGTTCACGTTCCATTGTCGTTTGAGATTCTCCTAGGGTTTGTGTGTACTTAACAGACCTGTTACTGTTCTGACTTCACAGCCGATTGTGTGAGAAACCTTGAGAAATCTTTTCAAAGCTTGTTTCTGTGTGTTCAACCATGAGTTCCTCGAAGAGAACTACTTGATAAGGCGTTCTCACGCTTCTGTCTTGTAAGTTTTAAGTGAGGATTGTCTCACATCATAAGAGAAACCATAATAAACTTGTGATTGTGTTCTTCATGAACTAAACATAAACTTATTCCATAAACAAAGAAACCAATAACATTCACATGAACTAAAGAGTAAGCAGAATGTATGTGGTTCTGAACAACCAAATCAAGAGTTTAGCTAAGTGTTTGAGTGTTTAATTAAGACAAATAATGATATCCCAAAGGGAGACTCCATATGTTTAACAATGATTCTCTAAATTGTGTAAGATTTAATAAACACTTAGTAAAGTAATTAAGGCTAAACAAGTATGAAAATTTGTCTCTTTATTTCATTGAATGTGTGTATCTTTACAATGCCAATCAACCCTTATTTATAGTGGAAGAGGCGTGCCTTAGCTTTAACTAGGATACATGATTATAGAAAGTGACAACAAGAGTGAGAAATGAAGCTCTCCTAAGGTGAAAGTGACATGTCCTCAAATGGCTCATTCTGTTAGGTAAACACGTGATTTTCCTTTGCAGCTCACTCCTTCAATATATAATTCAAAATATCTGCTGGAGGGAAAGAATTGAAAATAGAGCACATGTGATTTTTTTGCTTGGTTCCACCTGAAATTGGTGCCTACTCATTTTGAATTCAAACATTCCCAATTTACTGCCAAATATTCATAGGCTTGTGCAATCTTCAGGGCTTTGTTTGACTGAGCTTTTCCTCCACAAAAGCTCCTTCTTAGATATTATTTGAGCTTACTCATGATCCAGCCTAGACCCATCCTTTGTACGGACAGCCTTTACTTGGTGGAAAGAGGAACAATGGTTCATACTTCACCGCCATCATCAACCACTGCTGGACTTATCTTTTAGCTCATCATGTACTCAACTGTGTGAGTTTAGTCACCAGCTTAGACCACTGTCTTCTCTTCTTGTTGGTCATGTACTGTGCCTTGATATGCAAGTCTTTAGTTATTTGCTCAACACTTAAATATCTCTTTTTCCTTCTTTCACACTTCTTCTTCTTTGATGCAAGCTGGAGACGCTTGGCCTGCTCTGGATGATTGGCCTTCTCATCTCCACACTCTAATATGTTTAGTGCTCCCAAAAGTCTTCCGAAGGGTGCCGTTTCGTCTGTTAATCATGTGGTAATTAATCTGTCTCCTGAGTCATCTCTAAAACGACCGAAAATGTCTCTTCCTTTTTCAATTTCATCATCTCCTGAGCTCGTGTCGCCTCAGATTAATGGTAGTTTTCTGTTGGAGTGAGTGAAAGGGTCTGTGCATGCAGCTGAACCAAATGTATAATTCGTCCCTGAGTTGGCTCCTGATGACTCCACAAAAGACGATACAGACTCGTACATCAGGTCTGAGGATCACTATGAGGAGAGCCGTGATATGTTCCTTGCTCGAGATGAGATGTATCCTGAGATCACCTGTCCTCAGCATCCTCCAGTCGAACCGAATCATCAAACTTTTTCTGCTCGTCGTAGGTGTATTGCGTTAAGGAAGAGAGATTTTCTCAATCAGCTCCACCTTCCTACTCATGATCCCAATCTTGCTAAAGTCCAAAGATCATCGATGATGCAGGCCTGATCTACTCGGTTATCCATGTGTCATCCTATTATCCAAACATCATCCGTGAGTTTGTCGCCAATCTTCTTGATGCTGAAGTTCATAATGGAACACATCATGTTCTGATGAGAGGAAGTTTGTTAGAATTCTCTCCCAAATTGATCAATCAGAAGTTTATTATTCCAGACAGGGGTGATCTAGATGATCTAGCTGATGAAGATCTCGACACCGCAGTGATTACATTAACTAAAGGTCGTTGTTATCGTTGGGGTAATATGTCTTCCCGTCATCTGTCTCCGGTCAACCAGGTTCTGTAAAAAATCTTATGTGCTAACTGGATGCCTACCTTCAACCGCTCGACAATGGTGAAAGACCGCGTTTGTCTTATTTTAGATTGAATAGAAAAAGCAGTTTGACTTCGACAAGCTCGTGTTTGACCAAATAATGGAGATGGCTAGGAATCCTCTGCCTCGAGGAAAGATATTCTTTTCAAGTCTCGTCTTTCAGATTATGTTCTATCAGAGGTATGTGCTTTCTCTTTTCGAGATGGGGCTCCGCAAGGGTATCCTGAACGACTATCAATGGATAATCGAGGTGGTAGTGAGTCTCGTCGAACTGAAGAAGAAGAGGGTTTTTCTCCTTCTAGATTGGGACCATCGCTAGTGGAAGATCTCAGTGAAGTCATCTGCCTACTGAGAAAAATGCAACTTCGGGTTCAAAGTAACTTGTGTCATGATAATTGTTTTTATCGTTTCACAGTTTCTGCTGGTTGAATTGCTCTCATACTCATATTTTTTTCTGAATGTTTCCTCTTGCATGGGGAGAATATACAAGTGTCGAGGGAGAGTCAGAAGGAATTTTGGAAACTGGCCGTTGAAGTGTGAAGTGTGCAAGTCTTTTTTTGTTTTGTTTTTATTTGGTTAAAGTCTGGAACTTGTCTAAAATTTTATGGCTTTAGGATGTTGGTTTGTTTAGAACTATCGTTTTTGGTGAACTATTTGAAGTTTCTTTCTATGGTTCTTGGTTTCTTTATCCGACATGTGTTCTTGAAACACTTGATGATAGGTATATGTTTTGCTGTGTGTGGTTTGTGTTGTTCATGCAGGTAGCTCGGAGTAACAAATTCAGATAAAAAGAGGGAGATTGAAAACTCATTGCTTGGAGCTTCAGCTGATAATGTGGATGTGAAGATTCACAAAGATACTAGCAAGAGGATCTGATGACGTGGAGAAGAAGATACTCGGAGGTATGTGAAATTAATGTATCAATATACGACTAAGGAAAGTTAGTTTTATATAAGGTTGCTAGGTTTAAGTGTTAGGGTTATGCTTTTAGAGGGAACTTGTGTGAGAGGTTTTGGTGAGTAAACTAGGCTGCATTAAGAGATAGAACGGACATTCTAGATGGACGTTTGAGTCTCTTGAGTATATTAGGAATTGGTCAGTCTCGATTCAGTGTGTTGAAGTCGAGTAATTCTGATTGAACATTGTAATCGAGTGTTCAAGTGATTTTTAATAAAGTAAGAGTTATTTGGAAAAGAAATCATCTTAGTACCATGTTCTTAGTTCTTTCAAAAAGGTGTTAGATGTTGGTTGTGGCATTGGTGGAGGTGACTTCTATATGGTGATCTCTCAATCAACATTATTTTAAACAGTATTAAAATTTGGTGAACATGAATCTCCAATATCTCCTAAACAGTATTAAAATTAGAATTAATTACTAGATTACTATGAAATTTTGTCTATATTACTAGACTACTCTAAATCTTCCAAAAATTACTAATAACTTTGTCTAACCCTAATAAATGACGATAAACATCTTTAATTAAAAAATGATTAAATTATTAATAAATTCATGCCACTTAATCATTATCTACGTTATTTATGTTCATAAGTCAGATGTGTCATTTAGATAACTCATTCAAACCTCAAATAAACCCTAAAAGTAAAAGTGTTAAAAAGTTATAATTAAACTTCTTTTATCAATATCAAAAGTAAATATAAATCAACTAATGTGTATACTTTCTTGAATTTATAAGTTGATACTCTAACTTGATAGTGAGATATATGTTATCTTACAAATATATCAAACTTTACATATATATATAAGTTGAGATTCTAAATCATATAAAATAAATCATATAGAGTAAAATATTTATAAATTGATAATGTTAGAATCTAAAAATTTATTAATTTAAAGTTATTAATTTATAAAAATAATATTTTAATCTTTAATTTTTTTTTGAAAAAATGATGTTATTTAATAAAATCTACTAATTAAAATGATTAACGCAAATTTAAAGCTATGAAAAATAAAATATCTTGTTACACTATACTAGATTTAATAATATATATTAAATATGCATATAAAAATAATGTAAGTTCAAGATGTAAAAATATCATAACTACAATTTTGGATACAAATATGTAAAAAAATAATATATATCCATATATATATGTTTAAAATGTACAATAATGATGTATATTCAAAATTATTGATATAAATTATTAATATTCATATAAATTATTGATATTCATTTAAATTTTGAATTCAAATCTAAAAAGCAAAAATCACTAAATTTTTTTCAATACAATAAATGAAATTAGAGATAGTGTAAAAATATTTTAATAAACATATAATTAAATGTATCATTTTTATTGAGAAAGTGTAAAAACATTTTAATAAACATATAATTTTTATTTAGAAAATTGTTAAATATAAGATTGGGAATTATTCATAATGCTTGGGTCATGACTAATGGTCGAAGCGAAGATTTGTTTCGAAACGGACCGTAAAGTGATGATCACATTAATCATGAAAAGTTTCTCAAAATAAAATTTCACGAGCCTGTATATTGTATCTTTTATTTTTCATTGAAAAAAGTCTATGAAATTTTGTTAAATATCCTTTTTTTTTTAAATCGTGAATTAATAATGCAAAATTATATTTCAAAAACCATAAGTACTATGTAAAAGAAACTTGAATATTACATACAATTTATTATCATTAATTATTAAGAAATATATTTAAAAATGTAAAAATCAGTTTTGTGAAAGAAAAAGACCTAAAATGTCATTCTTTTAAATACAGAAGGAATATTTTTATATTATAAGAAGCTAGCAGAATTAAATAAATTTAATGGGCCATTCATGATTTTGAACTTATCTGAGTTAAGTCTTAACTTTTTTGTACTCTCTCCATTTTGCTAATCTTTTGCTTTTCTGATTCATCCATGAAAGTCTGAGCATGGGAAGGTGAGAGAGAATGTGAACACTAATACATGTGGTCTCCTATCCAAACATTACAATTCGTATTCTTTTTACTTTTTTTTATAATCTACAAGAAAACTGTGGACATGACATTTTTTTTCCTTTTAGCATTAAAAACAGGAAATTCACGAACGAATGTGCTCATCTTCCAATTTGTAACAGTCCACTCTCTTGTTTTATTATTGACCAATAGGTAATAACTATTTATAATTATAATCTCTAACTTTTATATAAAATCTTTTCTATTACACAACTCATTTCAAAATAAACACTTCTCATTTTTTGCAAATATTTTTATCTTTTGTCCATTTCTATACTTTTACAAAGTAATTTCTATTTTGATTTATTTACAGTATATATGTATATATATGTGTCATACATATTAGTAATTATAAAATATAATATGATTTATTATAATATTTACATATTATACCACAACATATTTGATGTTATTTTTCTTGAAATTAATAATTAGATTCATAGAACAATTATTCTTATCAACTATGTAAATATTTTATATGTTAAATTATTAGATTCATGACATAATTTATTAGAGTTATGGAACAATTATTATTTTCAGCTGTATTAAATTTTATTTATTATTATTAGATCCATGGAATTACTTATTAGATACATGAAATAATTATTCTTAAATAATATCAGTACGTTCATATTTTATTTGTTAGAGTATTAGATTCATGTAACTAATTATTGGATTTATGGAACAATTTTTATTATAGTATATGTTAATATATTATTTATTAAATAATTAGATTCATGGAATTAATTATTATCATCTATGTTAATATAAAATTTGTTATATTTATTAGATTTATGGAATTAATTATTGGATTCATAGAATAATTATTTTTATAACTATATTTATATTTATACACATATATAGTTAGTAATTTTTTCAAAATAGTTGAAATATTATTTTTCAAAGTTATCATTATAATATAAATAATATAATATTTTATTATATATATGGAAGTTCAACTAAATTAGTAATAAGTAAAATTATTGTTTATTTACATTATAACTTTACTTTATAGACAGCATTTATTTTTATAAATCCATTCATAATTATATTCATAAAAGACATTATAATAAAGTTTTTGAAAGTTATAATATATAAATTAAATCCATTCATAATAATATATGAAAATTATATTCATGGAGTATTTATTTTTCTTATAAATATGGACATTCAACTAAATTAGTGATACTGTCATTATAATTTAGTTTACATTATAGGTTTTTTATATATATAAATAGCAAATATTTTTTATAAATATAATTCTAATTATATTTTTAAAATTATATATTTCTCAAAAAATTTAAAATATTATTTTCAAATCTATCATTCATATTCAAATTAATATGAGCTTCTATTAAGATATATATTTATTGTATAAAAACCAATTAATTTCATAAATACATTAATCATACTATCCATATAGATCTACTTTTGTCGAAATTTTGAATATTATTTTATTATAATAATTTATATATTAATATGTAATTATGTTGTAACTATGGATATTCAACTAAATTAGTTATAGAATAATTATAATTTAGTTTACAATATGGACTTACTGTATAAACAACAATTATTTTATTAATGTAATTAAATATAAAAAACTTTTTGATAAATATTTGACGATAAATTAATATATTAAGCTCATATATATAAGGTATAGTTGGTTTAACTTTTTTTTTAAATTTATATAGTTTAAAAACTAACATATATTTTCAAAACTTTGAAAACTAAATTTTAGTTCAATATAAACATTTTAATTTATCACTATATGCATATCACAATTATAAATATAAATATGCTTTATTCCATTGTAAGTAAATATTTTTATAACTATGTTTTGAACATGTTTTTTCTATTTAAACATGGGTTAGTTTTGAAAATATATAAAATATTTAAAGTATTAAACTATACATTATATTTAGTTCTAAATATTTTTTTTTTTGTAATGTAGAAATATGTGGTTTATATAATTTATATTTGTTTCATAATTAAACTAATATTACTATAACTAAAATTTAGATTCTGAAAATAATTTAGGATATGTTGAGGCAGCGGACATAGCTGATGGAGCTGATGGAGATTCTATGACAAACATCAAAGAGTATATTACAGATATATTATATGTTCATTGAAATACTTTTCACTGATTTTAGTTTTATTTATATGTTGTATTTTATTTTATTTATGTTTAATGTTTTTATACATTATTATTATTTTTCAATTTTTTAGTTTTTAAATATATGATCTGGGTTATTTGATCAGCTTTTATCATTCTACATTTTTCGATCTGATGTTGTTCTGTTTGATCTGCATGATCTATACTTATTTCATTTGTTCTGCATGATCTACACAATCTCTCCTGTTTATACTGCCTTCACCATTCGAAACTTAGATTTCTAAAAACTGATTAATCGTGAAGATGGTAACGGTCAAT
Organism: Sisymbrium irio; assembly: GCA_000411075.1. NCBI lineage: Eukaryota > Viridiplantae > Streptophyta > Magnoliopsida > Brassicales > Brassicaceae > Sisymbrium > Sisymbrium irio. The sequence goes on from KE155980.1 coordinate 97,149, forward strand.
GTCGATTTGAGATTAGAAATGACAACAAAGAAAACATGATGTTTGCTCTGAGATAGGAAAAATTAACTAAGCATTCTGTTCATTTTGAGGTCGTTAAAGTTTCAACCAGAGATTATTAAAACAATAGGAAGAAGCGAATTTACAAGAATCGTATGAAAGGGCAATGGTTATTATTTCACCTTTGTTCAGTATTATTTCATGTATTTCATTTTTCTCATACTAACCATAATATCTATTTAATATGGTCGATATGTTTGATATGCACCGTCCATTGTTTCAGTCACCTTCCAAATATTTGGTATACACTCTTCAAATCTTTTGTGTTGTCTATTCTATGAGCATCAGAATTCAGTGAATATACGGAGGACTCCACGCAGTTCCTCTCCTCGGACGACGTTTTGATCATTATTGTTTTGGGTCATCCTATTTATAGTTTTCGACAGATGTTTATATATTTTTCAGGTTGTCATTGATATACGAAGATTATAAAGTATAAAACAATCGAAAAATCAATTGTAATATAACTTTTTAGTTTCCAGCAATAAATTGGAAAGTATAAAGAATTTGAGTTCCGAACAGATGTGACAAATGTTGAAAAAAAAACAGATGTGACAAATTAAACCTTATTAGCTCTAGATATGTTTCCTAAATAATATGTCAATACAATGACCAAAACAAAAAGTTTTGGTTATACCGAAAAAAAAGAAAAAACAAAACAAAACAAAAAGTTTTGGTCAACGTACAGTATAATCATCTGACAAAAATATTATTCATATTATGGTATCATTGTTGATCCGGGGCAATGTAGGCAGGATTTCTACTATTTATGCATCGTATCATTGTTGATCACCATAGAAATTGATTACTGTAACCTTTAATTCATTTTATAAGAAAAATGGAGAAATTACTAGAGACTTCATTTTGTCTCCTTTCATGTGTATTCGTTTTGTTTTTGAGTTCAGTCTCAGCAGTTACAGATGATCCTCAAGACAAACGGGTATGTTCTCACAATTGACGATTATCAAGTACTTTTGTGTATCCCTATTGTTATACATACGACCCCAATCCATCATACATGATGATATATATAATCCATCCAGGTGTATATTGTCTACATGGGTTCACTTCCGTCTCGACTAGAATACAAACCAATGTCGCATCACATGAGCATTCTTCAAGAAGTCACCGGAGAAAGGTGGGAATTAATTAATTGATTTAGTCTCTAATCATTGATAAGTTATAAGTTTACGTTATGAGGATTCTAACAAGTGATAAATACATTATACATATATATAGTTCGAACGAAGGTCGTCTGGTGAAAAGTTACAAAAGGAGTTTCAATGGGTTCGCTGCCCGACTCTCTGAGCCAGAACGAGATAGAATAGCCGGTGAGTGATTTTGAACCGAGACACAGTTACGCTCCTGATATAGTTTTCTTAAGATTAGATATAACTAATACCAATTTATGCTTTTGTTCTTTTAGAGATGGACGGAGTTGTGTCTGTGTTCGAGAGCAAGAAGTTACGAGTCCAAACGACTGCCTCTTGGGATTTCATGGGGTTAAAGGAAGGAAAGAATACAAAGCGAAAGCTAGCTGTAGAAAGTGATACTATCATCGGTGTCATTGACACTGGGATTTGGACGGAATCCGAGAGCTTCTCTGACAAAGGCTTTGCTCCTCCTCCAGAAAAATGGAAAGGTGTTTGTTCCGGCGGTACAAACTTCACCTGCAACAAGTAAATCTCTTTAAGTGCCTCTCAGAATAAATTAACATAAAATAATACTTTTTCTGGTTTTGTTTAAATATCGTTTTAAAGTTATATACACAAAAAACTAATTTTGTTAGATTTTTAATATAATATTATTAATTATCTAATTAAACGCAATTTAGTTAATATTAAAATAATCTGTTTAATAAATATAGTTATAAAAATAAAAAATAAAAAATTTTACACTGAAAATAGAAAACCACAACTAATTTAAAACAAAAAAAGAATTCTCTAAAACTACATTTAATTAAAACCCGAGAGAATGTTGTTTACAACTGAAACTGATGTGGTTTATAATTTACAATATTTCAGCAAGTTGATCGGAGCAAGAGACTACACAGACGAAGGCACCAGGGACAACCAAGGCCACGGTACACACACAACATCCACTGGCACGGCGAGAGGCGGCGTTCCAGCTGCTCGAAACGCAGTCGTGGGAGCAAGCTTCTTTGGAATCGGCAATGGCACGGCGAGAGGCGGCGTTCCAGCTGCTCGAATAGCTGCTTACAAAGTATGCACTGGCACAGAATGTACCTCAGAAGCTATACTGTCTGCATTCGATGATGCGATAGCAGATGGTGTCGACATTATCAGCATCTCCCTCGGGGGAGACGACGCCCCTAGGTACGAAAATGACACGATTGCGATCGGGGCTTTTCATGCTATGTCCAAAGGAATTCTCACTGTGCACTCAGCCGGTAACAGCGGTCCATACCCGGCCTCACTCTTAAGCGTAGCCCCGTGGATGTTAACCGTGGCAGCGAGCACCATGAACCGTGAGTTTGTCACAAAAGTTGTTCTCGGAAACGGCAAGACACTTGTGGTAAGTATCAAGCAACCGGCTCATTCCTATCTTCTTTGTCCCTTTCATTTACAAATAACTCTTTTGTTTTTCTTATCAGGGGAGATCTGTAAATGCTTTTGATCTGAAAGGAAAGAACTATCCTCTTGTGTACGGAGGTGTTATGGAAGGATCTCAGCTCAATGGAAAAATATTTGTGAGCGAATATTCATCTAGTTCAGAAATAGCTGTTGCAACCATAATTAGAGACCACAAAAACTATGCCTCCATTAGCCCTCGACCCTTCTCTGCTCTATCACCAGATAACTATGACTTACTTGTCTCTTACGTTAACTCCACAGAGTAACAAACGATCTTCTCTCTGTTTCATACACTTTACATCTGCTCCAGATTTTCCCTATTAGGCTTGATATCTTTATGTTTGTTATTCTCAGACCCCGGAAAGGCACTGTTCTAAAAACTGAGGCATTCTTTAGTCATAAATCCCCAAAAGTTGCTTACTTCTCTTCTCGGGGTCCGAACATAATCGCTGTTGATCTTCTAAAGGTGGCATATAATTTTTTGGTCTTTGTTCTCTTTTTTTTAGCGGTATAAGAGACAATTTTTGATTGAAATGCAGCCGGATATAACAGCACCAGGAGTGGAGATCCTCGCTGCGTATTCACCTTTGGCTTCACCATCTACAGATGATAGCGACGAAAGACACGTGAAATACTCTGTTCAATCCGGAACTTCAATGTCTTGTCCACATGTCGCAGGCGTGGCTGCGTATATCAAGACTTTTCATCTTGAATGGTCTCCCTCCATGATCCAATCTGCCATCATGACAACCGGTAAACAAAAATCATATTCAGCATTTTTACGTTCTTGTCTTGCAAGTAACCTTTGTTGAAAGCTTCTGTTCTTATACGGCCTCTCGATCAATCTCGCAGCCTGGTCGATGAGTGCTTCTGAAACTGGGGTTGCAACAACCGAGTTTGCTTATGGAGCCGGACATATCGACCCGATAGCCGCTCTAGATCCTGGACTTGTCTATGAACTGGACAAAGCAGACCACATGGCTTTTCTCTGCGGCTTGAACTACTCTTCGAAAACCCTTAAACTCATTTCTGGTGAAGCCGTCACTTGCACTGGAAAGACCTTACCCAGAAACCTCAACTATCCTTCAATGTCGGCCAAAATTTCAGAATCTAATAGCTCCTTCACAGTCACTTTCAACAGAACCGTCACCAACCTCGGTACCTCCAACTCTACATACAAATCAAAGATTGTCTTAAATCACGGATCTAATCTCAGCGTTAAGGTCTCCCCTAGTGTTCTATCTACGAAGTCTATGAACGAGAAGAAGTCTTTCATAGTGACTGTTTCGGGCGGCAATATGGACCCAAAGCTGCCTTTGTCTGCAAATCTAATCTGGTCTGATGGCAACCATAACGTTAAAAGCCCCATTGTTTTTTATACTGATGGTTACTAATGAGGCCAAAAAAGTCCACCATAGTCATGTATTATCATATTCAATCTAATAAATCAATAAAATCCTTTTTTCTTACATATGTGTGATCTCTCGGTTTCCGATATTTGTCTGACGCACAGTTTTATAACTGCAGCAAATCACAAGTCTAAGAATCAACATGATGATGCAATCTCGAAGGATTGAAGTGAAACTTGCACGCACATAAGCCAATGTATGTAGCTCATAATTGTATTGAGATGGCTGACGAGATCCATAAGAGGCTCATGGCTTTCGAGAATGCAAAGCGATTTGTTTTTAAATCGTGTAATACAATGCAACCTTTTTTTATTACTTGGGTCTTTCTTATGATTTGAGATACAAAGCGTTTATTATTACTTTGAGTCTTTTTTTTTTAATATATGTTTTTGTTTGAATGTTAAAGTAAAGCTCAATATATATGTATATATATGGCGTTTGTCTGTAGATGATAAAAGTAAGCTCAATAATCATTATCTAGTACGTGAGCCGTTTACGAATTCCACTGATTAATAGAGAAAAGCATCATCTCCAGCCCAATGGACACAAAATTTACATTTTTCAGATTTCTCAAATTAAAAAATTTTAAATTGAAAAAATCAAATGATAAAAACAAAAATTCAAGGCTTTATATATTACATAAAATAAAAACACAAAAGAACAAAAGTATAAATTTTAAAACGTTTAAATGTGGCTGGATTGGATTAGACAATAATCGTGTCATCAAAGTATATATAATAGGAAATGAGAGGATTATGGAGAATTGTTTATTTGAAATAGGTAAAGATACAGTAATCAATTAAAATATCACTTGAGTTATCAGATTGTGTAGTTTTTTTTTACTTCAAAGGCATATATAATTTTTTAATAATGTTTAGTAAAAGACAAAATAAAAACCAACAATAAATTTAATCTGATAATTTTTAAACAACAAAAAAACATAGATTTTATTAGACACATTAATCCATATTTGGGTTTCGGTTGGATTACTGAAATATGTATTAGTTTGAAATCATAATTTTTAAAATTCAATTAATCATTATGTTTACATTATCACATAACAATCAAAAATTATATCATATATAACTTAATGTTATATTTATATTCATTAATAATATAATAAGAAAGTTGCTATAATGGTGCTAATAAGCAGGAAAATTGTTAAAATGGTGTTCAGATTTTTGAGAAATGGGTTTGAAGGGTAAAATGTCTTACAAAAACTCAGTTTTTATTTATATTACAAGAATATCATTAAAAAAAATTCTAATGAAAAAGAAAATAGAAAACAAAACATTAGATATTTCGGGAACCTAAAATCATTATTGAGTATTTTGTTTTTTGAAACCCTAAAACAAAACTGTTGACGACAGCGATTTTTGGGGGCGATTCAAAGTGACCCTTCGCTCGGCCGTGATAGCGTGTCATCTTCTTCTTCCTCCTCGCTCGGGTTAGTCTCCTCATCTTTTTCTTCCTCTTCTTAGTCGTCTCCTCTTCTTTGTGTTCCTCTTCTTTGTGGTCTCCTCCTCTGAGTTGTCTCCTCTTCCATATCTGACATGAAATTGCAGGTTTTGACTGAGAAGGCAAGGAGATTGAGGATTCCGGTGAGTACATTGACAAATCCGGCAAATACATTGACTATTCCGGTATTTATGTGGTGATAAATTTATTTTGAAAGTGATGATAGACTTATTTATGAAAATACCAGACAGCGGTGGCTGGAGAAAAAAATTGCAGATTGAAAACTCTAGAACGAGGAAGATGAAATAATTACCATTATGCCATTAATGAAAGAAAACATTTCATGGTAGATTTATTTAAACGTGATGGTAGATTTACTATCATATGACGGTAGACTTATTAATGGTCGTACGTGATGTAGAATTTTGATTTTTGATTTTTCGGGTTTCAAGATATAACTTTTCATCTTCTCCAATGAATTTTGTATATTCTAGTGGTGGAAAAAACTTCATTATGGTTTAAACTTAGTACTCATGTTTAAAAACACAAAAATGATGAGTTATGGAAACAATAGTGGTGGGGGCTGTAGAACAAAAATTGTAGGTTGGAGACCATAAAACGAAAAAGATGAAAAATTACAATTATGCTATTAATGAAAAATTACCATTATGCTATTATTGAAAAACTGAAATGTATTATGGTATATATTTTAGACTTGTGGTAGATTTCTTATAATATGTTATAGACTTATAAATGGTCGTAGACGTGATGATAGACTTTTGATTTTTGATTTTTCAGTTTTGCAGTTGTAATTGTTCATATTCTACGATGCATTTTGTAGATTCCAATGGTGGAGAAAACTTTTTTATGGTTTAAACTTTGTACTATTGTTCAAAAATACAAAAACTAATGAGTTACGTGAAAATAATAGCTGGCGGCGGCTGTAGAAAAAAAAATTGCAGGTTGACAACCTAAAACGAAAAAAATGAGAAATTACCATTATACCATTAATGAGAGAAACTGAAATATATTTCATGGTATATTTATTTAAATGTGATGGTAGATAGATTATATTATGACGATATATTTATTAATGGTTGTAGAAGTGATGATAGATTTTTTATTTTTTATTTTTCGGTTCAGGTTGTAACTCTTTGTCTCGTAGATAAATTTAAAAGTGATGACATATTTATTTGTTATGTGATTGTACATTTATTCTCAAATGACGATATACTTATTAATATTTAGTTGTAATGCATCTTATATATAACATTAATATGAAAAGTGAATTTAATATATGATCATAAAACAAATTAAGAAAGGCAAAAAAACATGTTAATATTGTTAGATTAATGTTGTTATCTTAGATAAAAAACATTTAATACAATATCAAATAGTCTTTATCAATAAAAAATCCAATATTCTTAGTAACAAATATCGAATAATCTTAAAAACAAAGGATTAAGATGAGCAAATATAAATTAATTAGGTTACAAACAACCATCTATCTCTTGCACATACTAATGTTTTGAATTCCAGATCCTTTCTTGTTAACCAAGACTGAATATTAAATATAAAATAAATCTATCATAACATTATAAATAAATCTATCATAACATGATAAACTAAATTAAGGCTACCATAACGTCGTTATAAAAACATATCATAACCTAGTTTTATCGACAAAGAAGATGAATTAATTTGAGGACAAAATAGTCTTTTCACCTTCTCCAGATTTAAAAATCTACCACCACTATAAAAGATTAACAATATAAGTCTATCGTCTTTTAATAAGTCAATCACATTTTAATAAATCTATCGATTTTTAATAAATCTATCGGTTTTATATAAGTCAACTAGTTTTCCGTAAAACTCAAAAGATTGATTAAATCTATTGTCAAATAGAATAAGTCTATCACGTTACTCTAAGTCTATCATCACAAAAATGTATCTATAATAACATACATACGTCTGAACGTCTACTGTCAAATAAAATAAATCTATAACAAGCCTTTAAGTATACCGTCAATAAAATAAATCTACCGTCTCTATGTATTAGAATAAGTCAATCACCACTCAAAATAAATATAACACTCCATATTAAGTCTATCATCAAAGAAAAATAAGTATATCACTCAGATCAATAAGTATGTCACTCGGCTAATAAGTCTATATTTCAAAACAAATATATTATCATACTGGAATAAATCTATAATAACAAAAAATAAGTCTATCACAAAAATTCTATCGTTCCCTATACAAGTCTACCGACTGAAAAATAAATCTACCAACTAGAAAATAAGTCTACCGACTAAAATAAATCTATTATCAAATGAATGATATAACTATTTAGAAATTGGTCGAATTATTTTTAGTTTTGCAGATATTTTTACCTACGTGGCAAAATTCATTAATTTTATTTCGATATTACGTTTTATGTTAACAAATAAAATAATGGTAAAATAAGTACAAAATATTCTTATAGTAATTTCCAAACATATGGACTAGTCTAGTAAATTTCCAACTTATTAGCACCATTTTAGCTATTCTCCCTAATATAATAGACTATATCACGACTTTAAGATTAGATTTTTTTTAACTTTAACTTTATTTTTTAAATAATTTATATTTGTAAATTTAAAAGTTTAAAATATATCATATATTTGAAAGTTTCAATATGTTATCAGAGAGGATTTTAATTTTAAATTTTTTTATATTTATTAAAAGTATATTTTTTAGAAGTTATAAT
>KE155980.1:111285-121883 GCA_000411075.1 Sisymbrium irio
TCGAACACTTTATGTTCAAAAATTTCAATAGTTTGTGTGAAGAAAAATTTACCTTATTTTCTGGTCAAAATTCACTGAAATCGAAGACAAAGAGATATCATAGTGGAATTTTATGAAGAAAAGTGCATAAACCACCTCAATTGGTTTTTGGTCGAGAGGAAAGAGAGAAAGAAGAAGATGGTGAAGCTTACAATGTTGTTCCTGCTTTTTTTATCTTACAGAATTTTAAAACAGTGTCGTCTCTTACATGGAGTATGAGTCATCAGATTTGATGGCAAAGTTTTACGTTTTTATATGAAATAACAAAGTTTTTTTAGTTTGGGTATGAATTCGATAAATACATCAGTTGATGTATGTTTTAGTATAAGTCTCGAATTGATGTATGTTTTGACTCTAATCGTAGTCTTGATGTATGAAAAAGCCAAAAATCTGTGTGATGTGCTTGCAATGGAACTATCATATGTTGCTTCTGAAAGTGCATTTAACACTAACGAAAGGATCCCAGATACACATAGAAGTTGTCTCAGTCATTACATGGTCGAAGTTTTATTGTGCACGGAGCAATGGCTGCAACAAGACATTCGGATAGAGTCAAGAGTGCTTACAAATGCACAAGTACTTGCTGATCATGAAGAAGTTGATAGGCTAGAAAGAGGTATAATTTTCTTCTCTTACATTGCTTACTTCAATCACTAATCACTACGCATATTAGCAATCACTTGCATTTTTTGTTCAGAAAATGAAGTCGCATCATTCTCACAACACGACTAAGTTACTATGATTCACTTGTCCAAAAATTTATTGAATTTAATAAGTTTGATTTGTGTTATTTTGTTATGATTATGAACTTTTATTTCAGTTTGGTTGGTGTTATTTTATTTTAGTTTGATTTTTTATCTCAGTTTTGTTGGTGTTATTTTATTTGAGTTTGATCTTTGATCTCAGTTTTGTTGGTGTTATTTTGTTTGAGTTTGATCTTTGATCTCATTTTTGTTGGTGTTATTTTGTTTGAATTTATGAATTTAAACTGTTTTGCTGTTATTTTCATGATTTAAGATCAATATCTAAGTTTTTTCCTTATTTTCATTTTTATGTTAATTAATTGGGTTGTAGGGCTGGACGTTCGGATATTTATTCGGGTTCGGTTTGGATAATTCAGATTTTTGAATATTCGGATTTAGGAATATAGCATCCGTTCGATTTCGGTTCGGTTTCATCTGAATTCGGTTCGGATTCGAATACCCATAATATATATAAAAAAATAGTTAAATTTGAAAAAAAAATATTTAAAAAATAATTTTGACAATTACAATAACTTATTTTCTAATATTTAAGTTCTTTTAGTATTTCAGTTATATTTATACTAAAATAATTCATATTTTTTAAATTTATAATTATAATAGTGGAAATCTAAGTTATCTATAAATCTAAATATATCTAATATTATTAAAATATAACTATAATTCAGATATTTCAGGTATCCATTTGGTTCTCGGTTCGGTTTGGATTCGGGTTCGGTTTTTCGGATACATGAATCTAAATCCATTCAGATATTTTGACGATTTTGGTTGGGATTCGGTACTGTTTTTTTTTTATCGGGTTCAGTTTAGATTTTTGGATCCAGATATTTTGCCCAGTCTTATTGGGTTGTATGAAAATCCATCATCTCACTTGTCCATAATATCTTTTATTTTTCATATTTTTAAAACAAATTTATATTCAATTCTATCAATTCTATATTCTAAACATAAACATAGACATGTGGTTCATTTTATTTGGACTTAAGTAATTTTTACTATAAATTTATAGTTATTCTCCAATAAACTCTTATTTATATCTTTAAACATATTTTTTAAGATGGATCCTAAAAGAAATCTTAAGAAAATTATAAAAACACTCTTCCTGCGATTGTAGTTTTGTTCTTGTATAGCTAACTCTCCTATATCACCTAAAAAAATATAAAAAGTTATCTACATTTTTTTGGGACAATTAGTTTAATATACCTAATCTAATACAAAATTTGTGAGTTATACATGATATTACATAAGACTATTTTACTGTTGTTATAGAAGAGAGAGTTTTACATTTCTAACATTCTCCATTTCTCTAAATATCTTATATTTTCTTTTAATTTTTTTCATTTCAGCTTTTATTGTCTCTCTCTTGCTTTCTAAAAACTAAGACCAGAGTGATAGACCATGCCCCCATCTCGATCTCACCTTCTGCTCGCGAGTGACAGACTACACACTTATCAAATTCAAGTGGCTCTCTAGATCCACGCTCAAGTCCGTCAACCTATCATGTTCACGTTCATTCTCTAAAGACAGTTGTCTCTCAACAGCGGTGAGTTGACTCAAATCTACTGAGTGGACTCGGTATTGTAGCTAAATCAGAGATAACATGCTAAACTGGAGGTAAATTATATCATAACAGGTAAACAATTGATTGCCCTAAATAAACATGTTGAATTGATAATATTGTCATAGATAACTTTTTAATTTTCGGATAACATATTTGTTAAAAGTTAATTTTCAGAATACCAGATATTATAACTGTGAACATTAAATACCCAAACCGAAACATTAAAACTAAACCCAGAAAGTTAACCTAAACCCTAAATCCTGAACCTAAACCTTAAAACTAAACCCTAAACCCAAACTTAAAACTAAACCCTAAACCCTCAACCCAAACCCTAAATCCTAAAAATAAACCCTAAACCCAAACTTTAAACCTAAACCTAAACCCTAAAAACTAAAATTAAAACATAAACCCTAAAGCTAAAACCAACCCAAACTCTAAACCGAAACCCTAAACTCAAACCCAAACACTAAAGCTAAACCCTAAACACTAAAATCATACTGATTAGTATACATATATTAATATGGGTAAACACTTACAAATATATTACCCGAAAATAAGAAAATTATCTAATTGAATTGGATTTGTAAAATAAAAATAATCAGCATTGATGAAAAGAGATAAGATGGTTAGACGAGAAGATTGAACTAAAGCTGAATGAAGGCATACATGGTCATGGGCTAAGCTGTATGAAGATTGAGAAATAGAGAATCTGATAAACAATTTGTGGTGGTGGTGGATGGTGATGATGTTAAGGAATGAAGAGTTACGGTGGTAATCACAAACTGTGTATTTCAGATAGACATATCAATGGAGATTGACGATGAATAAGGGTAAAGAAAGAGTAAGTGTAATTTATTTTTAGACAGTAAATTTAAAATAGAATTAAAAATATATTAACAGTATCGATGTGTAGATTGCTAATATGTCATTTTTGTGGGTATATGAGGCGCAAATTCTTTTTATTGTTTTAATTTAACTTCAATTGATAGTCATTATAATTATGTAGTTACAAAATTAAAAAGAAAATAAGAATATGAAATATAAAAATTGTGAGATAAAGTATTAAATTTTATTAAAGAAAAATATTATAGAAATTAAAGTTGATTTATCAAGAGAGAAGATGAAGTGATCATTGATAGATTCTTTAATCTTTTTTTTTCTCAAGTTAATCATTATATACTATTATTTACATAACATATTTTTAAAACCTAAGACTTAGTATTCACGCCTAACTTTATCTCAAGTCTTCTTCTTTAAATAAAAATTTTTCAGCATTTCATCCATGTTTTCTGTCTAATCTAATTTCAGTTCTAAACCTTATATTTCTTCTTCTAACTAGAGATTTTATTGTTTTTCTTCCTAAATATACTATTTTATTTATTTTATATAGTACTTTTTCCTACTAACACACTTTCAACCTAAGAAAAGTGTAAGTTACCCTTAAATAAATTAATCTAAAAAATCTCTTCCTTTATCTTACCTAATACACCAAGGCAAACAAAAATCTTTACTTCCCCCAAATTTCTTCGTTAAAACCAAAACTACATTCTCAAGCCTAATTTGATAATCTATTCTTTCATATTTTCTCTATTCAGTCATCGATTTCCTTGATCTACCTGTTTCTTTAATTAATTTTGTTGTCCATGTTTTAGAGTTCAAATTTATTTTGTGATCTCTTTTGGTTTCAGTTTCTCAGATGCACGCTACAGCATATCTTCGTCTTCAACCGTTGGGTGTTTAAAATGTGAGCAACCGATCAGAGATAGAGGTGTTCAAACATAAATCGTGTTGGACTCTTAATATGCCGATAGAACTTGACAGATTTTTCTCTATATTTTCTCTATAATTTTCTTCTTTTCCTCATTTTTTCAACTAGTTCTCGTGTTTAATATACTGGTTAGCGATTTTTGGAATGATTCTTGCTTGTTTCTTGAATAAGTTATCATGATATTATGTGTCTAATGCAATCATATCTGGTATATATAGTTTTCTTTTACATGTCATTTTCCTGAATTTGATAATTTTGAATATTTTCTCATAACATAACTTTGCAAGGTTTATTGCCAAGATGAGTGCTCATCTGAGAGAATTTTTACTACCAGGGGGAATTTAGAGAGAAATCAACAAGTACTTTTCCTAAATGAACTGCAAGACATCTCTAAGATTTTGAAATTTTCCATATGGTTCAATAAAACATGGTCAAGAATTGAAACTTATCCACATGGACACCCAAAAATAGTCAAGCTTCCAAAGTTATCTACGTGGATACCAGAAAATGGTCAAGTTTCCATGGTTATCCATATTTCCAATAGAAAATGGTCAAGAGCTTAAGTTTATTCTCATGGACAATAGAAACTGGTATATGCTAATTGTTTGTGTTAATGCTAAATGCTTATTTCTTTGTATTTGTGTTCGTATTAGCCCTTAAAATTGGTTAAGTTGATTGTGTTTGAAAAAGATATGCAAAGATACAATCTAAGAATCTGTGGATGAAAATAATAAGAAAGTGTTCATGCCTTTTTCTCCTTAACTGACGTGATTCATACAAGATCGACAAGCACGTGAATATACCACAACATGTACAAAGAATAACTTGTTCAGCTACAAGTGTAACATACATGTACACAAAATAAAAATATTAATTTCTTGTATTATCCATAAATTCATGAACACTTGGATGTTTAATTTGCATTGTTTATAAATTCTTGAAACCATGGACTTTTATATATCAGAGTTTTAAACCCATGATTACATAAATATCAGAGTTTATCTACAAAATTCATTAAAATATGAATGTGCAAGTTTATGTCCATAAAATCATGACGACATGGATATTAAAGTTTTGTTTGTCCATAAATTTGTGAACACATGGATGCTTAACTTTAATTGTTTGTAATTCAAGAGAATATTGATATCAAAGTTTCTTGTCCATAAGTTCACAAGCACTTGGATTATTTTTATTGTCTTCTGGGCATCTAGGTATTGCAGATGATATCGTAAGGGTTATGGTAAACCGAGTACGAATCCGGATCCAAGAATCTGTGGATGACAATAATGAGAAAGTGTTCATGCCTTTTTCTCCTTAACTGACGTGATTCATACAAGATCGACAAGCACGTGGATATACCACAACATGTACACAAAATACAAAGAATAACTTGTTCAGCTACAAGTGTAACATACATGTACACGAAATAAAAATATTAACTTGGTGTATTATCCATAAATTCATGAACACTTGGATGTTTAATTTGCATTGTCTATAAATTCTTGAAATCATGGAATTTAAAATATCAGATTTTTAAACCCATGAATACATAAATATTAGAGTTTGTCCACAAAATTCATTGAGATATGAATGTGAAAGTTTATGTCTATAAAATCATGACTACATGGATATTAAAGTTTTGTTTGTCCATAAATTTGTGAATACATGGATGCTTAACTTTAATTGTTTGTAATTCAAGAGAATATTGATATCAAAGTTTCTTGTCCATAAGTGTACAAACACATGGATATCTATTTTTATTGTCTTCTGGGCATCAAAGTATTGCAGATGATATCGTAAGGGGGTTATGGTAAACCGGGTACAAATTGATCCAAAGCTAATATCCAAAAAAAATATCAACCATATGAAACTACAACAGAGGATTAATCTGCTCCGTCGCATTGTCGTCGAAGGTTTAAGCTCCTTCTCTTTGCCATGAACGAGAAGAGACAATGAGAGAAATTGTGATCTTTTCTATTGTTGGAGGCTGAATCATACATATTTTAAATCAGATTATGGCTTTTGAATGAAGATTAAATTCACATCGAAAGTTCTAATAATTTTGGTGAAAAACAACGAAAAAAAGAAGAAGAAGAAAAAGAAAAAGTAAAAGAAAAAAGAAGAAAAGAATAAATAAAGTAAAAGTAATTTAGATTTATCAGATTTATAATAGTGTAAAAAGTATTAGAATAACACAAAGTGTCTATTTTAAAAGAAAAACTAACAAAAGTGTTTTAATCTGTAATTTACTTTTATTTTATCTATTATTCGTTTAGATTAATCAGTTTATACTATTTTATCAATTATATATTAAATCAATACTATTTTCTTATTGACTATGTACACATTATTTTTTGAAAAACAAATTCTAACAACTTTGTAAATAGTTTTTTAAGATGTGCACATATCAACAATTTTCCATGAGCATATAATTTTATCATCGTTCTTCTTATTCAACTGTATTTTTTTCAATATTGCATAGTTCCATTTAATATAATTTTTCTTATTGATATAAATTACTGTTTATGTTATGATATAATATTTTTTTTTTGGTTTTCGTGATATAGTAATTTATATGAATATTATGTATTTTCGTAATTAATACATACATAATGCGTAGATGGCAACCAAATATGTTTGATGTTATGGAAGAAAAATAACACAAATGTTATCAACTTTATTATGAAAATAGTGGTGCTATATTTTTAATTATTAATTTTCTTTAAATTATTTATCAAACTGAATATTTACTTTAATACACAATTAGTCACACCCTAAATAAATAATCAGAGTGGCTATAATAACTGGTCTAAAATGAGACAAGACAACAGCCTAATATGAAAAGGGAATAGACTCGAAAATATCTATTCGTCTTCAGAACATTTCATTTGCTTCTGAGTTCTGATCCAGGACACACCACTTGACCTGAGTCTTTTTTGTTTTGTCTGGACCTGACTCTTTAACATTTACGATATTTATATTTTCTTCCCCTAATTTAATAACATTTACGAAATTAAATAATAACAAAAAGGTTTAACAGAAAATATCCATTCACTTCCCCCTTCTCTTTTCTCTCTAGCTTCTTCCTCTTTTACCTCCAATGGCGGACAAGCTAGCTCTCCCTCTTCTTCTTCCAAGCACACCATCCTCAAAACCCTTGTTTCACGACCAAACCCATCACCACAACCACCACCATCAACAACTCTCTAGAACACCTTTCCTCACCTCACAACTCCCATCACAGCCTCCTTCTCCAGTAGAACCTCTCCTTCACGACGTATTCCTCCACCAAAACCCTAATTCAAGAAAACCCATTTCCCCACAAACCCCTAAAACACGTAACCGAACTCGAATCGGCAAGTCACGTGACCCTAACCTCGGAAAGCCTTGGTCTTACCATGGCTTATCTCCACAAGGTCAACAAACTCTCCGTACTTTAATCGAACCCAACTTCGATTCTGGTCAGTTAGACTCTCTTCTCTCTCAGCTCTTCAAAGATAACCAGAAGGAGTCACCTTTGTCCTCTGAATTGTTAGCTCTTCTTAAAGGTTTAGGCTTTCATAAGAAATTCGATTTAGCTTTGACTGTGTTTGATTGGTTCATGAAGCAAAAGGAGTTTGAGTTCATGTTAGATAACTCTGTTGTTGCTGTTGTTATCTCAATGTTGGGTAAAGAAGGAAGAGTCTCTTCAGCTGCGAATCTGTTTAATGGTTTGATAGAAAAAGGGTTTACACTCGATGTGTATTCGTATACTTCGTTGATATCTGCGTTTGCTAATAGCGGAAGATATAGAGATGCTGTAATGGTGTTCAAGAAGATGGAAGAAGAAGGTTGTAAACCGACTTTGATTACTTACAATGTTATTTTGAATGTGTTTGGGAAAATGGGTACTCCTTGGAATAAGATTATGTCTCTTGTGGAGAAGATGAAGAGCGATGGGGTTGCTCCTGATGCGTATACGTATAACACTCTTATAACTTGTTGTAAACGAGGGTCTTTGCATGAAGAAGCTGCTCGTGTTTTTGAAGAGATGAAGCTTGCTGGGTTTAGTTATGATAAGGTTACTTACAACGCCTTGTTAGATGTTTATGGGAAGTCTCATAGGCCTAAAGAAGCTATGAAGGTTTTGAATGAGATGGAGCTTAGTGGATTTACACCAAGTATTGTGACTTATAACTCGTTGATATCTGCTTATGCACGTGATGGAATGTTGAATGAAGCTATGGAGCTTAAGAATCAGATGGTGGAGAAGGGAATGAAGCCTGATGTTTTCACTTACACAACGCTTTTATCAGGTTTTGAGAGAGCTGGAAAGGTTGAATCTGCTATGAGTGTATTTGAAGAGATGAGAAACGCTGGTTGTAAACCAAATATTTGTACTTTTAATGCGTTTATAAAGATGTATGGTAACAGAGGGAAGTTTGCTGAGATGATGAGGATATTCGAAGAGATTAACTTGTGTGGTCTTTCTCCGGATATTGTCACTTGGAACACATTATTAGCTGTCTTTGGTCAAAACGGGATGGATTCAGAAGTTTCTGGTGTGTTCAAGGAGATGAAGAGAGCAGGTTTCGTACCGGAGAGAGAAACTTTCAACACGTTGATCAGTGCTTATAGCAGATGTGGTTCGTTTGAACAAGCTATGACTGTTTACAGGAGAATGCTTGACGCTGGCGTCACTCCTGACCTTTCCACTTATAACACTGTGTTGGCAGCTTTGGCACGTGGAGGAATGTGGGAACAATCTGAGAAAGTTCTTGCAGAGATGGAAGATGGTCGGTGCAAACCAAACGAGTTAACTTACTGTTCTCTCCTACATGCTTATGCAAATGGCAAAGAGATAGGTCGGATGCATTTCTTAGCAGAAGAAGTGTATTCTGGAGTTATCGAGCCTCGAGCTGTGCTTTTGAAGACACTAGTCTTGGTTTGTAGTAAGTGTGACCTACTGCCGGAAGCAGAACGTGCATTCTCTGAGCTTAAAGAAAGAGGCTTTTCACCAGACATAACCACATTGAACTCCATGGTGTCCATATACGGAAGAAGACAGATGGTGGCTAAGGCGAACGAAGTCTTGGACTACATGAAAGAGATGGGTTTCACACCAAGTATGGCTACTTACAACAGTCTCATGTATATGCATAGTCGGTCTGCTGATTTCGGGAAATCAGAAGAGATCTTGAGGGAGATACAAGCTAAAGGGATCAAACCAGATATCATATCATACAACACAGTCATATACGCGTATTGTAGGAACACTCGAATGAGAGATGCTTCTAGAATATTTGCAGAGATGAGGGAGTCAGGGATCGTTCCCGATGTGATCACTTACAATACGTTTATTGGTTCTTATGCGGCTGACTCAATGTTTGAGGAAGCCATTGGAGTCGTTAGGTACATGATCAAGAATGGGTGTAGACCAAACCAGAACACATACAACTCCATTGTGGATGGTTACTGCAAGTTACACAGGAAAGATGAAGCAAAGCTGTTTGTTGAAGAGCTGAGGAATCTTGATCATCATGCTCCTAAAGACGAGGATCGAAGGTTGCTGGAACGTATAGTGAAGAAATGGCCAATAAGATAGTTTGGATTCTAGACTCAAGATCTATTGGCTGTGTCTGCTTATACCCCAAGCATATCTGCTTCTCGCAATAAGCTATACAGTATCTGCAGCTGATGACCCTTCACCATCGTCTCACTGTGTACAGATGAAATTGAAGTATGAAACCTTATATAGACCGTTGGTTGTTTTTGGTTAGGTTATGTATGGGACTGATGTTCATTGGATCACGTCATGCTTCAAGCTGTGGTTCGTCTTTTTCCCTTCTGGTGATGACAAAAATGGAACTATTTTGGCTGAGAATGCTGAGCGAACATTGGCTAAGTTGCTAGATCGGAAAGGAGAGATCTTTTTTGTCTTTTGTGTTAGGCTAAGAAGCATAGTGATTGATTTATACAAATTAGTTTTATATATGTTTCCAGACATCTCTTGTAGCTTATGTATATCAATGGAAGTTTCATTTCAAATCCGTTCCAGAATGAAACTCTATAAATACTTACATCTTATATGGATCCGAAAATTTTTAACCCGAAAATCAGAACTGATTGAGAATCAAAACTAATTGATTTATTATACTCAACCGGTTTCTACCCATAACCGACCAATTCCTATCCAAAACCGACCGGTTTTTATCTAAAACCTACTTGAATACCCGAATGCTATGCCTAGTCCACACCAAACAAAAAGATGACAAAATGCTTACCTGAATTGTCAACACCAAACATTTTGGTTAACTCGGTTCAGATACGGTTTAGCTAAACCGACTGGAAATGTAAAAAAAAAAACGCTAACTTGAAGAACAACCCCAAGAATATCGGAGAAGCAAACAAAGCCCAATCCGAATGAGCGGAGCATTATTCAGAAACGTCGCCGCCGACGCCGCCCGGCGGTTACGACGGAACGCGACCG
>KE155980.1:176025-188818 GCA_000411075.1 Sisymbrium irio
TAGACGAATCCTATGATTCATCTTGCTCTGTGTCATATATAGGCTCATCATTCTCTGTTTGGTCGACGGCCAAAAGTCCTTGACATCCACGATTTGGACAAGCTGTTTGCCTATGACCTTTTTCACCACAAGTATAACAACGGAAAGCATTAATGCTAGGTGGAGGACGATTGGTAAACTGCGTATCGGCTGGAGGTGCAACAGTGTCCTGCTGCACTTTTGCGGAAGAAGATTTCCCTGTTTCACAAGAATCACTATCTTCAGAACGCTGCTTCGAAGTCCAAGACCACTGATTTGAGCTCTCCCGAGTTTGTTGTTCCAAAAGCATTGCGCGCTGATGAGCCTCTGCAACTGACCCTGGATCAAACTGATGGAGCATGGTTTGTAGCTGAGGGCGTAGACCCGCAATAAAACGAGCAACAAGTTGATCCTCGGAATCATTAATATCAATGCGAGTCAACATCTGATAAAACTCATTAACATAATCTTCCACTAAAAGAGTCCCTTGTCGCAGGTCATGGAACTTCTGGAAAAGAAGACGCTCGAAGTTGTTAGGAATGAATGTCTTACGCATATGTTTTTTAAGTTTTTCCCATGAATTAAATTTGTCCTTGCCATGACGAGAACGTGATAATTTCAATTGGCTCCACCATGCCGCAGCGTGACCTCGAAAGCGAGTGGTGATAAGGGGCACTCATTTATTCTCTGGTACGTCTTTGAAATCCATAAATTCCTCAACTGTCACAAACCAGTCAAGGAGATCCTCTGGTTGTGAGCCACCATGGAATTCAGGGATGTCAATTCGAAAACCTGAGGTCCAACACATATCATCATCATCCCTGTTTTGATAAACACGAGGTTGGTGTCGTCGTACAGGCTGTGCGTCTTCGCCAAAGAGATTATCAACATCAATATCATTATCATCGTCCTTATACACAGGGTTATTATGCTGGTTCTGGCGCTGTGGTTGAGTGTTGTTGGCTGCTATCTTGGCGGCGAACGCTGTCTCAATACCTTGTTGAATTGCATTAGCAAATGTTCTGCGTAAATTGTCCTTTAAAATTCCTGAAAGTCTTCCAAGAATTGTTGAAAGTGTGTACAGTCATCTGTAGCTTTTCCTGGTCTCGGTGCCATTATAGAACCAAGATCGATATTACGAAGAAAAATATTCGTAACAGAAGTCTCTGATATCAACTGAAGTAGCAGAAACTAAGATAAACAAAGTTAACGTTCAATTCTGTGAATGCTCATTAACAGAGTCTTCTTAAATCTGTTGAATTCTCAAAGAATGCCCAGAATTAAGGAACAATAGTTTCTTTCAAAAGCTCTTAGGAATTATATTAATCAAAATTAAAGGTGAGAATTACGGAGATGTGACTCTCTTATTTATAAGCTATCGAATACTAAAGTCTAATCCTAAAAGGAACTGAAATACTTAATAGAAAAGGAAACTAAGAAAAGGAAAACGTAAAGAAACGTAAAACGGAAATCCAAATCTAAACGTGAGTGTGAGATGGACGTGCGTTGCATCAAAGATGCACAATACTTGAAAGGTTTATCGTCACCACTGGCGCCAAAGATTGGGGCTGCTCCGCCTCTAGTTTTGGACACTCCACCAAAACAGTCTGAACAAACTCAAATTCTACGAAAGAAGTTTTTTTCTTGTGAAAAAAAAATCTGTATTGTTAGAGCATGTTTTGGAGGTGGGAATGGTTATGGTGCAGCAAAGGGAGAGATCTCGGATTCAGTGATCAAAAACTTAGTTTCCCTATTTAAGGCTCCACACATAGCACGAGTTCACATGATAGTCCCTAAGATTTAGTTATTGGGAAACAAGTCAATTCAAATTCAATGATAACCAAGACATCAATGAAGTCTCACACAAAAACGTGTTCTGCATAGGGGGATGTGGAACATAGCTGATATCCTTATGGTTTTTTCGAAGTGGTCTCAAACTAGTGGATGAAGAGAAGAAGAGCCAGATATCAAATCAATACCAATGTGGATTAAGATCAAAAACATACCACATAAGATGTTTGCATGGGAGGGATCAGTAGCGGATGAATGAATGAATTTAACTGGGGGTACTATTTTTTTTTGTTCACTCTACTATATTTCTAAATAGAAGTATTCGTATAAACTTTTAAATTAATGTTAAGGAAAACATAAAAATTAGATGGGGCGTGCCACCGGTCGTAACACTCTGCATCCACCCCTAGGAGTGATTGAGATTAATTGTAAGTGCAGTGGGGAAAACCAAAATGGTTACACCCAGACATAGTACTGTGTACTAGTTTTAGGAGACAAAACGTTTTTGTTGAAGCAGAGGTCGACAACGGAGTCCTTAACTCATACCATTTCATATTAAAATTTGGAATAGATGCAAAAGTGGAGCTGCAACACATGTTTAAACTGGGGTCATCTTGAGAGCACTTGCCTCTCTCACAGAGGAAACAAAACACGGAGGAAGATCAAAATTATCAAGTAATAAAAGTGAGCTTAAGGTAGTCGAGAAGGAAGAGAAGAGGAAAGAAGTGGAAGCAAAGGAGGCTGAGAGGGATTTAAATGTCAAAAAGGACCCTCGAAGAGCGAGTACAAGTATTTTTAATCTGATCGTCTCAACACCACTGGCGTCAGATAAAAAAAAGATAGAAAAACCAAAGAAAGCAACTGGGGAGGGAGAAAATTAATGGTCAGTAGTCTCACCAGGAAAAGGTCGGTCAAATGAGAAAAGAATTGAGAAAACTGATTCCATTATATCACCATTGCGTCAACAAAGAAATAAAGGATGTAGAAAATGGAAAAGAGGATGACAATCCAATCCAAGAAGAAGAGGAAGGCGAACTTTTACAAGATGCTACCGTTAGAATACACTCCACATTTCTAGAGGAAACACTCAAACTCCCTCGTCAGACTAGAGGCATGCGCAGATTGAACCAAAACGTCTGTTCTCTACCTGCTAATGAGATCGTCTCTAGTCAAGCAGAAAGTGAACATCTAAGAAAAAAACAAGTATGTCAGGCTTCTTCTAGAATGCACAAGGTTTAAACAAATTTATCTAACATTCTGTGATTAATAAGTGGATAGAGAAAGGTAATGCTTAATTTGTTTGGTTGTTTGATTGAGACGAGAGTGAAGGAGGGAAGGGTTCAGAAGTTATCAGAAGGTATTTTTTCAGTAAGGGCTATTTTGAAAAATTATGAATACAACCTTATAAGACGTATATGGGTGGTTTGGAATAAAAACGTAAGGCTTATCCCTTTTTTAGAAGTGGCCAAGTCATAACATGTTTTGTTCGATTGGAAGAGTAAGAGGAATTTTTTTGTTCTTTTATCTACGCATCAAACTCCATGGAGGACCGGAAAGAATTGTGGAGGGATCTGTGAGAACACCACAAATCCCCTATCAATGGAAATAAGCAATGTATATTAATGGGAGATTTTAATGAAACTTTTGATATAGAGGAGCATTCAGGATATGAGATGGATTCAAGCAAGAATAGAGCAACGTTTGGCGTTCAGCTCAGTGCATCTCCCGGTGAAATATCTAATACTCCTATTTATCACCAGATGTATGTCCGTAAATGACTATTTGCCACTACTAGAAGTCTAGATGCAATAAGGAAGTGAATTGGATCATGGAGAGCTCAATTTATCTCATATGCCGGCAGATTAGAGCTCATTTGATCAGTCATGTTGAGTATAACAAACTTCTGACTATCTGCTTACAGACCCCAAGAGCTTGTATCCAAGAAATTAAAAAATGGTCGGACGACTTGTTGAGCTTAATTAGAAAAAAAAAAAGATAGTTTGGGAAGAGAACTGCAAACCTAAAGATTAAGGTGGCTTTGGATTCAGATGGATCAAAATAACAAATGATGTGAGTGGTGGTGAAAGAGCCTTGAGTGAAAGAAGATATGAGTGAGAAATGAAAGAGGGAGAGACGATCTCAGAGTACTTCGCAAGAGTCATGGTGATGACTAATGACATGTGTAATCTCGGTGTAGAGATGCCGGATGCGAAGAGAGTGGAGATGATCGTGAGAGCCTCGGCGGAAGAGGTTACATATGTGGTGTGTACGTTTGAGGAGTTAAACGACATCAAAGATCATGCTATGAAGGTTGAAGGAAGGTGGAACTCCTCAAACGTACACACCACATAGGTTGAATACAATCCGTTTGCCTCTGATCTACGTCCTCTAAGGAACCAAAGGAAAATCTTAAAATAAAAGATTAAAATAGCTCAATTAATTTTGTAGATGAAAGCATATGGTACGTAGCAATGTTTTGTTAGTTAATAGATTCTTCTGTGTTGTACTTTGAGTTCACCTTTCCTCTCTTCTGGTTCGTGGATAAACTGTTAAAAGCTTAGAATCTCATTAAGATCTTTGGAAATTGTTTGGATATAATTGTTTTAGACAGTTGCTTGTTATGATTAATAGCAATTTAAGATATTTATCTGTAACTGGTGGAAATGATATGTACTACTAAAATAACATAATTTCGTAATTTATGTAGAGAGGTTTTAGAGATGTAAGAAAAATTTCAACATCTTCGTCCTCTCGCTAATTCCACACACTAACAACATAAAAAAAAAAAAAAATCCTAGCATAGACTACTTGTATTCAACCATCATATATATTTTGTTTTCATAGATTCTAATTTTCTAAACCACTGGTTTCATTATTTGAATCATTTTAAGTGTCATATATTGTTGAACCAAAAAATGTCCTTGGAAAAGGAAACGGAAACACGATATTAATGCATATCATAAATACAAATTTTAGTCATGACTGTTTTTGTTTTTCATTTAAAACTTAGTAAAAACATTTAATTTTAGAAAAATGTTACTCATATACTTCCTCCGTTCTACTATAATTGATGTTTTCCAAATTTCACACAATTTAAGAAAATTTATTTGATACGTTTATAAACTTTATTTTTGTTATTTAACGCTGCATACAATTATAGTTTAGTCAAATGTTATTGATAATCATTATTTAATACAAGGATAAAAGAGGTCATTTCAAACTAAAAGTTACATTGATTATTGTAAACGTCAACTATTTTGGTACAAGAAAATATCTAAAACGTCTTTAAAAAAGGAACGGAGGAAGTATATAAGAAGAGCAAAACTTTATGCATGACCATAACCTTACATAGTTTCTTCATATAACTCGGCATATTTTTTCTTTTCTACATATTTTTACCACCCATAACAAAATATAGCACACTGAATCATCGAAACGATGAATCATTTCTCATTCATTTTGTTTGTTATGGCAATGTGTGTTGGGTTAGTTAACGCTAAGTTGTGGGCTAAAAATTCCATACATTTTAAAAATTCTCTTGATCAGAAAAACAATCTCACTATCAATTGTAAATTCATCGAAGACTATCTAGAAGTCATTTCTTTGCCTCCAGGAGAAACTGCCGATTATAGTTTTCATGGAAAATTTGTGTTCAAAAACAAAATTGATTGTGACTTATGGAAAGAATTTGGAACTAACAGGTTAGCAACTATTAGGGCATTTGAAAGTGGCAGTGGAGCATTTGATCATGGCAAGACAAATTTTTGGGATGCTAGAGAAGATGGAATTTATTTCACACATGGCAAAACTGTGCCCATTTTAGAATATACATGGACCTAGTATATTTTCTAATAGTGGCCATAAAATAATATTGTTACTCATAGAAAGTTACAATTTATTTCATCTTTGTTTTAACTCTAATTTCATATATTCGTATATCGGAATTGATACTTATTATATTAAATATTGTAATCATATTTATTTTCTATGTAACTATCATTAAATTTAGAAATGTTGTTTGTTAGAAAAGTTACAGTATAATAATTATTTCTTATGTGACTATCATTAAATTAGATTTTTTTTTGTAAAGAAAAGTTACAATATATATATATATATATAAAAGATTTAAGCCATGCTTGGTAGGCGGGTAAAACATTAACATTTATACTAAAGAACTAAAATCCACAGAATTATGATCTATATATTTAATATTTATGTTAAATAGCTCAAAAATTGTTTTATAACCCCTAATTAAGAAATTCGAGAAACCCATAAAAACAATAAAAATTTTGAATTGAATTTTTGATCACTTTGAAATTATGAAAAGTAAGGCCCTTAAATCAATGGAAAGGTTTTCAAAACAGATTTTTAATATTCACTTGAAATCAAATAATTTATTAATAAATATTTTAATGAACCCTGTAAAAAATAGAGATGTATATATTTCTAAATTATAAACTATTTAAAATTAAGTATTCATAGATAATCTCACACAATAACAAACTAATAAGAAATAACCTACACTATTAGAGGTTGAAAAAAACTATTAAGAGCTTTTTCTCTCTCCTTCCTTGCACCTGAGAAAGCGATTCTTTCCCTACCCGCCGTTGGACGGCCTCATGCTGGCCATCGAGAATTAACCAATATCGTCTAAGAAGAAGAAGAAGAAGGGGGGATCTGCACTTCCCTTCTCCTCGGTGTCGAAGTCTGGCCGCTTTGTTGCTGCTGCTAAAGCAGCTGCTACTTCTAAGGTATCTTCAGAATCGGCTGATTCTGTTTGTCTTGCCTCCCCGGCAATTGCGTCTCCGTCATCCTCCGCTCCTCCACCAACTGGTGTTGTAGTCGAGCGAGATCGTCCATCCGTGAATGCCTCGGTATCTGTGCCAGAATTAGATCTGGAAACTGCTGCCAACTGGAATGAAGATAAAATTCTCCTATCTTCACCAGTCGAGGTCCCGGCTGTGTCTTCTGATATGTTGGTAGAGACTGAAGGTCATACTTCAGAATCATTTCCTGAAATTCCTGTTGACGAGGAATCTCCGGTTCATACTGTAGGAAGTATTTCAGAATCGCCTTCTGAAATTCCTGTTGGTGAGGAATCACTGGTTGAGACTGAAGGTCGTACTTCAGAATCGTCCGACAAATTCCCCTCCCCCCGCAATTGGTCATCACGGCTTCTGGAGTCTACCCAACTCGAGGAGTTGGGAACGCCTACTGAACATGTCTCAGGTGTTCCGTTTGTTCTTATCCCTGATAATAACATTGAGGCAGCTAAAGCAGAATTCAAAGAGTTTATATTTGCTCGGTTCCATGGCGATTTTCCTTCAATGGGCCGTATCATAGGAGTGGTGAATGCGGTCTGGGCAAAGACAGGGCCGAGAATCTTGTACATAATATAGGCACTGGAATCTTCTTGTTGCGTGTGGGGAATACGAAGACAAGAGAGCATCTTCTTTCTCGGAGCATGTGGACTATTGCTGGGTTTCCTATGTTTGTTGCTCCATGGTCACCGGAATTCTCGCAAGAGCAATTACCATTATCAAATGCAGTGGTTCCCGTGGAATTCACGAAAGTCCCTTACCTTCTATTTAATAAGCAGAGTTTGAGTCGTATTGCAACTGCTGTTGGTAAACCGATCTCTCTCGCTCCAGAAACAGAAAGGAAGGAGGATTTTGAAGTGGCGAGAATTTATGTCCGAGTTGATTTGACAAGGAAGCTTCCTTCTAAAGTAATCTCGGGTTTCACAAATGGTAGAGAAGTGGAGATTGAAGTCTCATACCCTTGGCTCCCCCACAAATGTGATAAGTGTGGAAAATATGGTCATGAGAAATATATATGTTCTGCTAGTCTACGACAGGATAATTCAGCGCGAGATTATGTGCACAAAACAGGGTCTCCTGACAGTGCGAATGGGAAGGCTGATAGTACTCGCGGAGGCTCTCGGGGTAGGCGATCTAGTAGACGAAGATCGAGATCAAGCATCGCCAAATCGGTACCGGAAATGGCCGCATCATCGGTTTCAGAATCACATGAGAAGCCAAAAGCGCTAGATGTTCCATCTACTGTTGGTGTAACAGAGAATCAAGTTGGTCATACTACTACTAAGTCTGACGCTCCTAAACAAGAAGCGATTCACGAGAAGGTGGTTGCAGTTGATGTGAATATTGACAAGATTCAGTCTCAGGAGACGACTATTGATGCTTTGCCACCTGCTCTAGACAGTGATCTACCTATAAAGCCTGTAGATTCTGAGGCTGTTTTAGCCAAACCTGGAGAAGTTGAAACTCCTTTTTTCCTGGTTTCTAACCGGAGGGCAGGCCGAAAGGCCGGGAAGAATAATTAGTTTTTTGAGATGTTTTTTGGGTGGAATGTGCGTGGTTTAAATAGCGATAGACGCATTACTATGGTCAGAGACTGGATTAACATCCATAGACCGCTTTTCGGTGCTTTTTTGGAAACGCATGTTCAGGAAGTAAATGTTGAAAGAATAAATAGAGCTATTCCAGCAGGCTGGCAGGTTTTTGGTAATTACGAACACCACCGTTTGGGGCGTATAATAGTAGTTTGGGATCCGCGGGTGTCTCTTATCGTTTATAGGGCAACTGCTCAATCAGTGACTTGTGGGGCATTCATTCATTCGGTAAGGGTGTCTCTTACAGTTACATTCTGTTATGGGTTTAATGATCCAGTGGCAAGGCAATCTTTATGGGCTGAGTTACGCGATCTAAATGCAACAACACCAGTTGCGCGGCATCCATGGGCGATCATTGGTGATTTCAATCAGATATTGCGTGCGAGTCAACACTCTAATGGTCTGGAGTTGGATACTGATATTTCGGGTACGGAGGATTTCAATTTGGCATTACAAGATGCCGACATTTTCGAGCTCACACTAAGGGGCTTCCTTTTACTTGGTGGAATAACCAGGACTTGAATCCAGTTTCGAAAAAATTCGATCACGCTTTAGTTAACCAGGAATGGACTTCCTCATTCCCAGAAGCTTATGCGGAGTTCTTGGATCCGCTTCAGTCTGATCATGCCCCTTGTTTCTTTAAGATTCCATCGATGGCTCGGAGATGTATCAAGCCTTTCAAGTTTTATAATCATTTAATTGATCTCGCCCAATTTCATGAAACAGTGCGAGAGGCATGGAACAGTGCTTCAGTTATGGGAACTTCTCAATTCCGTCTGATCCGTTCCCTCAAGATGTTGAAGCCGGTCCTTAGAGGTTTGAATAAGAGGAATTTCAGTGGTATTTCTGGAAGGGTTAAGGATCAAGCGGCAAAGCTTACTGAACTCCAGCGAATGTTACTAACGAACCCCACCACTCTTATTGCCCAGGAGGAGCATCGAACTCGTATGAAGTGGCAGAAGCTAGTTACTGCAGAAGAAAAGTTCTATCACCAAAGATCCCGTGTCCAGTGGATGCATCTAGGGGATCGTAATACTCCGTTCTATCATCGGTCTGTCACTCAACGATGTGCGAGGAACCACATCCATTTCCTGAAAGATTCTGACGATCGTGTTATATCTGAGATGGATGATATTAAAGAGCATGCAGTAGAGTATTTTCGGCAGATTCTTGGTACCACGGAGATGGGGGATTCTCCTATTTCGGTTGCTCAATTACAAGATTTACTGTCGTTTCGTTGCACAGACGCGGACAAACTCGAGCTTCAAAAAGAGGTGTCGGAGGAAGAGGTTTAGAACAACCCTTTTTGCTATGCCTCTTAGTTAAAGTCCAGGTCCTGACGGGTACCCGGTTGAATTCTATAGAGCATCTTGGAATATTGTTGGGTCGGACGTGGTGGCAGCAGTTAGAGAGTTCTTTCGCAATGGTAGGCTTTTGAAGGATATGAACACAACAACCATTACTCTTATTCCTAAGATCCCAGAGGCGTGTAAGCTGGGAGATTATCGTCCAATTAGCTGTTGTAACCTGGTGTACAAACTTATTTCTAAGATTATAGCCAATAGGCTAAAGCCAGTGTTACAGTCATGCATCAGCTCTAACCAGGCAGCTTTTCTAAAAGGGCGTAACTTGGGTGAAAATGTGTTGCTCTCATCAGAACTTATCAGGAACTATAATAAGTCCAGTTGCCATAGGAGCTGTATGCTCAAAGTGGATATTCGGAAAGCGTTTGATACAGTTTCCTGGGACTTCGTCTATAAGCTTCTTGAGGCGCAAGGTTTTCCGTCTCTGTTTCGAACATGGGTTCAGGAGTGCATTTCTTCACCCCGCTTCTCAGTTGCTATAAATGGGGAGCTTGCCGGGTTCTTCTCTGGTCAGAAGGGCTTAAGACAAGGTGACTCCATATCTCCCTACTTGTTTATAATGGTAATGGAAGTCTTGTCCAAAATGATGGATCGAGCTGTAGATGGGAGAAGAGTGAGACTACATCCTAACTGTGTGAATCCTAGGATCACACACTTGCTTTTCGCTGATGATCTGCTTGTTTTCTGTGATGGTTCAAGACACTTTATATCGGGCATTAAAGAAGTTATGACTGAGTTTAAGGATATGTGTGGTTTAGATGTTAACTCCAGCAAGACGGAAATCTTCTTTGGGGGTCTATCGGATATCGCACAATCTGTGTTGTCCGATCTTTCAGGTTACAAACGTGGCATCTTCCCAACCAGGTATCTCGGTCTCCCTCTTATTGCTGGTAGGATAACTTCGGCGACGCTACAACGTTCATTGAAAAAGTAACTGGAAAGCTGCACTCATGGACTGTTAAACGTCTATCATTTGCCGGCAAGATACGACTAATTTCATCAGTAATTTATGGGATGGTTAACTTTTGGAGCTCGGTTTTTACTCTCCCAAAGTGGTTCTATGCAAAGATTGATTCATTGTGTTCTGCTTTCCTTTGGAAGAACAAAACAGATTCGGCTAGGGGTGCTCGGGTTTCTTGGCGGGACATTTGTAGGCCAAAGGATGAAGGAGGACTGGGCATAAGATTACTTGAAGACTTTCAAAAGGTTTTCTTGCTTAAACATGTCTGGAACTTTTTTGCAAGCGCAGGGTCCCTTTGGGTTGCTTGGCTCAAGGCCAATGTTTTTGAGAGGCGGAGTTTCTGGCTGACTCAAGATTCTAACAGGTTTTCCCCTGCTGTTCGGAACTTGCTGCAACAAAAGCATCATCTGGTTGATTTTCTTCGTTGCGATGTTGGTCATGGAAACTCGGCTTCATTTTGGTATGATTACTGGATGGAAATGGGGCCGCTCATCTGGCTATTTGGTGATTCAGGACCGCGTCAGCTTCGTCTTCCTTTGGGTACGACTGTTTCTGGAGCAACAACAAATGGAGCTTGGAATCTACCAGGGGCTAGATCAGATCATGCTCAAACCCTGCAGATTGTTCTCACCACAATATCTCCCCCTTCATTTGATAAGGGAGAGGACACTTACCTTTGGAGAAATTCAAGGGGTACATTTGATCGGAATTTTTCTTCCAAGTCAACATGGGAGTATTTACGAAACCATTCTCCACCAATCCCTTGGCATAAAGTGATTTGGTTCAAGGAGGAAATTCCTAGGTGCTCATTTATGACTTGGTTAGCCGTGTTAAATCGTCTTCCCACGCGAGACAGGCTTCTCTACTGGGGTATTAATGTACCGGCTCTGTGTGTTCTATGTTCTGTGGACAATGAATCACATAACCACCTCTTCTTCGAGTGTGCGTTTTCTACTCAACTGTGGGATTTCTTCACTACAAGACGAGTGTTTTCTCAGCCTCTTGTACTCAACAACGTGGTGCAGGATATATCTACTGACCAAGCTTTTTCAGATCGCAAGGTGGGAGTGGTGTTTAGGCTGATTGTCCAAGCCTGCGTGTATCTCATCTGGAAGGAGCGCAACTGTCGGATCTTCCTTTCATCGTCCTCGCCGGTCTCTGTGCTTCGTGTGTCGGTGGACCGGTTAATTCGCGATCGTCTTCTTTCTTTCCCTCCTTCAAGTGATGCCTCTCCTTCTTTGTTGGAGGTGTATTTCTCTTTAGTGGCGGAAGCTTGGTAATTTTCTCTTCTTCTTTTCTGTGTCTTTTGTTGTAATAAGTTGATTAATATCAACATTGTATCTTGTAACCTTGCACTTCAGAAAATGGTATAAATTTGACATTCGTACCAAAAAAGAAAAAAAAAACCTACACTAATATATATTAATAATATATTTATTGATATCTATATATTGAATTCCATATTCAATAATATATAATTCTATATTTCCATAAAATATTATATTCTATATTGATATTTGACATAATAATATCCATTACATATTTAAAATCTCACATTAAGTTATCGAAAATAATTTTTTTTCGGATCTCTGATTAAGAAATCTGAGAAACTCATAAAAATTAAAAATTAAAAATAGATTTACTAAAAATTCTGAAATATAAAACCTCTAAATGAATGAAAAGATAAAACTAATTTTTAAATATTAAATATGTACTATTGAAACTAAATATAATAGTTGATTAACGGAATATCTGAATTAACCCTATGAAAAATCAAGATGTTTATATTTCACAACTAAAAAGAAAATATTTACTTTAAAATTAATAATATACTAGGGTTGGGTCCATGCGTTGCACGAATTGTGTTTTTTGGTTATGTTCAAAACCAAACTATCTAAATTCAAAAAAAAAAACCAAGTTATTTCATTTTAACTATTTTTTTCTTTTTCAAATGGGTTTGTGAGCTTATATCTATTTTTAAGTTTTAAATTTGAAACTCTCCTACGCATACCCGATAGAAAGAGAAAAACAGTTTATAGAGAAATGAAATTTAAAATAGACACGTGACACCATTTTAAAACAAAATTAGAAGATATTATTCTTGATTATATAAATATATTTATATATTAAACAATATAAGAAATTTGAAAATATTTTATTTGTCAACATATCTACATTTTCTATACTAATTAAACTGTTGCTTGTGAATTATAATCTACACCAAATAAATTAATATGAATTAAAAGT
>KE155980.1:192804-211132 GCA_000411075.1 Sisymbrium irio
TTTTTTTTTAATATATCATGAGTGTTTTTAGAAAATTAATATTATATTTTTGGTGTTTTTATTTCTCTATTTTTGGGTTATACTGGTGTTGTATTTTATGTTTTTTTAATTTTTCATTATTC
Organism: Sisymbrium irio; assembly: GCA_000411075.1. NCBI lineage: Eukaryota > Viridiplantae > Streptophyta > Magnoliopsida > Brassicales > Brassicaceae > Sisymbrium > Sisymbrium irio. The sequence goes on from KE155980.1 coordinate 192,927, forward strand.
ACAGAACATTTAAACATATTATATTCTATCATGAACTATATTTGACTTAGTTTGAATAATAGACATAGCTGAAAATGTGACCAGTCATAAATTAGAGTTAAGTTTTTGAGTTTGTATTTGAGTTATAATGTGTTATGATTGAGTTAGTATTTTAAATTATATTTTTTTCTGAAAAATTGATAGCCCAAAACTGAATTCAACATCAACCAAAATACCATGTATTAAAGGTTGGATTTATAAATTTTTTGTTACTTTTCATGTTTTATATTTTAATTAATAAAATAGAAACCTAGATTTCTATCATAAAAGTTTTACTGTTAATTATGTCAGATTATAATATGTGTGATAACTCAAATCATCAATGAATATATATATGGTTGTACATGTGTTTTGAAGTTGTGGGTCATTATGTATTTAATAAATTAGTCATTTAAATTGTATAATAGTTTCTTTTGATTGTGTTTATATATCTGTGATTTTTTGTGACCAAAACTTAGTTATGATATTATTGCATTATAGTTTTTGATTATGTTTTCTCTTGCTATTTTTAAAAATCATATAATTATTTTCATTTTTACCCTCCGAATAATGTTTTTGTACTTTTGTTCCTCTCTTACTTCTATAATTCTATTAATGTAGTATTTTCCAGTTATCAAACATATATTATTAGATTCATCAATTAATTAACTCTTATGTTCTTTGTGTTTTATGTTTTCATTGTTAATATGGTTTTGTTTTGTTTGTGTTAAGTTCTGTTATGGTCTACTAAAGAGTGACGAACTGACATTTCTTACCATTATACCTTTTTGGCCGGTTATGTTTATTTTACTTTTTAAAAGTGCGCATATATTTTTAGGTGGTTTTTTGTTATCAGCTTCCTTCTTTTTTTAAGTTAACACTTATTTTTTCTGTCAGCGATTTTGACTGAAACCAAGTTGTTGTACTTTTAAGGAAGTCCTCTGCACAAAAAGATCATTGTATTTTATAAATGAGTGTACGCCAAAAAACGACAGCAATGCATGACGCATCTATTGATTGTTAAAGAGATTATTTACCCCAAAAAAAACTACAAAGGAAGAGAGTATTCACAGATGGACGTTGAATCCACTCCAGATTCTCTTACCAATGCCTTTCTTCCAGTCCGAGCTACCTTCAATTCACCAAAAGAAGCCATTAGAAACGTCAAATTGATGACTTCAAACGCAATGACGATTGCTTCGTAAAAGAGATGAGATTAACAAAAGCAGAAACTTAAATTTAACTCACAGATTCGGTAGACCTCTAATTATGTTTGCAATGCAGCCATTTTTCTGACATTTCCAATAACCTGCAAAGCTGATGATTTCCTCACCTATTAATTCTAGATCTCATCTTTAAGATCCAAATATCACTTCTATTATGGAGTAAATGACCATAAAAATTTTAAGTTTTTTGTGTTGCCATCACCTCAAGAGGGTATGATCAGAGATATCAATGGCTCTAACTCGGAAGATTTGAACGATATCGAGAACATCTGTCGTTGTAGCAGTATGGGCAGTTACTTTGATCAGCATCTGTTTTCTCGCTCCGCAAATGACATGTGTGTTATATTTTGCACCTACAAAACAAAATGAAAGGTAACACTTATCAGACCTAGAACCTGCAAACAAAATAGTACAGTTTGAAACCATTTGCTTACCTTACGAAGATCAATCAACTTCTGAAGCTGTCTCATTAATTTGTTTATGTTTTATGAGTTCCAGGGATAACTGTTGTGGTCCGAGATAAACCCTCTTTCTCAGCAAGACCAAAAGGGAGGCTCTAGGGCAATAAAAGGGACAAGTTCATATACTCTTGAGAGAAAAATGATAGAGCAGTATGCATTATTAGATTGAGAATTCTGGGGACGTTAGCCAAAGTATAGATATGTGTGGGGTCGGAGACCACTCGACTACAATAATTTAAAAAGTTTTGACCATCATTTTAACCTCATAATGAAAATTCTATATGAAAAGTCTATGAAACGAATGTGGTAATGGGGAAATGTATCTTACATCTTCATCGTAGACTACTCCCCAGTGAGCGTCTTAGCCCAGTTGGAAATCATCGTAGGCCTCCACTGGACAAATCGACATGGGTTTTGATAAGGGAAGCATAAAAAGAAAAGAAAAATCTAAGCTAATGTTATCGATACCCCAGCTGATGCATTGTTATTTCCAGTCAATGCGAGGTTTTTTTCTCTGCAACAGCCGCATGAGGTGATTAATGATATGGGAATGACGGCAGTGAAAAAATCTCCAATATGGGGTAATTTCTCCCATATTTTCCTGTATATAATGGTTAGGAATAAAAATTTTTATTTCTTGACTACATGGAAAAATTAAAGATTCTATATTTTAAGATCAAATTAACTAATGAGTTTTCTTTTAAGACATTGATATGTCATTTAAAAGTTAAACTGCAAGTTTCACGAAACTTTGGCTCTACATTTTTTGGGTCTAAAGCTCACACGAAGCAACTTGCACTCTCGCATAGCCTTTACTTGGCAACTAATTGTTTATGTTGTGAGCCTCGAAGAGATGACATAAATATGTTTTATTATGTAAACTTACCAATAATCCTGATATGAGTCTGCAAATAAAATGTGGGGGACTTACAAGGAAGTATCATGTCGCTAACGGCCCCAACGCGAGGAACATAACAAAATCCTGAAATCTCGGGCCAATCAAACTGAATATCTCGCTAACTGAAATGTACTTAACAGCAAACTATGGATCAAATGAGAACAGACAGACCTTTTTTGTTCTCATTTACGGAGATGGTTCTATCATATAAAAGTCTTCCTAATAAGTCTTAACTAATAAATGACATATCAAATCACGGCAAACAAAGAAAAAAAGAGAAAGAGAAATTGAGTTAAAGATTACACCTAATTCGGCGGAGGCTGAAGTGGATGAGATCGAAGGAAGGAAGATATGTAATTCAGAATTATAGACGCCACTGTTTCAAAGAAGAGTTTTACAGACAAACAATCGAAGATGCACATCGATGGATTCAGATTGTTTTTAACTGGAAAGGCTAGGAGAGATAGAAGATTGGAGAATTTTTATCAGATTAGGTATTGGGACTGGAAAAAAAGTTGAAAGAGGTGGGAATAGGAAAAGACTCAGAAGACAACGACAAAGACAAAATGAAACTTGATGAATTAGGTTTTCGTTTCAGATTAGAATTTGTGGAAACAGTAATCGCAATTAAGAATGGAAAAGGAATCGATCGACTTCGTTTAAAAGAAGAAACAGAAGCAGCGTTCGATCGATTTCGTTTGGGAATTTTCGGATAAGGATTTGACCCAATTTTTTTTTTTTTTTCTAAAAACAATTTTGAATGCTCAAATTTGAAGCCCATAGATTTTAAAGGACAGGTGTCATGGAAAAAACTTATCTTGTTATTATTGTATAGATATGTATATAAATTCTATCTAAAGTACTTCAGAAATTATCATGATAAATAGTATTAGAATAACAAAGACTAATATTCTGTAATATATTGTCTACCTTAAAGGTGTTTTACAGAAGTCATTATAAAACAAGACAAAGTTGATAAATATATGTTAATAAAATAAAATTACCAATTGTATTAAAATATAACTTTTTATGATCAGCACAAAAAGGAAAATAATATATTTTTATCTCTCAAATGAAGCAGAATTTACACTATCTTTTTTTTTTTTTTTGGGCAATACTTTATTTCATAATTTTAACTATAGTTTTATATACTTTTTTTAGAGTGAACATTTCTATATGGCAATTTTAATTAATTTTTACTGTTATCATTTTTGTTAAAGATATATCTACTGTAATAATTTTTCTTACAAACAAATAAATTACAATTTTATATTAATAGCCTCATTATGAAAATATATTTAAAATATTAGTTTTTTTTCTTGAAAAACATTAATCCGAATAAAACATAGGCTCTCTCTCTCTTCTTTCTTTCTCTTTGAGAAATAGAGACTTTTTGATTTTTTTTTCTTTGTTATAATTAACCAATTCTAATATTTCTTTCTTTCTTTGTTGTTTATATCCATCCTGCTAATTGGATTTGTTTCTCCATTTTCCTGATTTTCTTTTTTTCGCCTACTACATGTTTTTGAAAGATCTTTCATTTGTTGAATATCATATTTTTGGGTGGTGAGGATCTAATATTCTCTAGGATTGATTGATTCTCCTCTCAAATCCTTCACTTCCCCGTGGTTTCTTAAAAGTATTTTGCTATCTAGATCTACAGTGTAATCTTATTTTTCTTATTCTAGTATCTATTTGCAGATCCGTCACTTTCTCCCGGCAAGCACTATGAAAAATGACAAGATTTGGTACGTAGTCGAAGCATCAAGGAAACGTTGGAGATTTAGAGTCTGACTAGTTTAAATCTAGTGGCTGTGTTTGAGATTGTGAAAGTTTGTGGAACTGAATGGTTGCAGTATTTTTAAATATTATTAATTGAGTTATATGATTAACTTAGCGATTGAAAACATATATATATATATATAAGATATTTATGATTTGTTGATTTGTTTATTGACTTGTAGATACTAAAACGGTTAAATAACAAAATAACAATATAAATATGTTATATAATTATATAAAATATCCAAATTTATAATATTATAATAGAATATGAAATTATTATTCTAATATAATTATTAATTAAAATTTATGTGTTAATAATTTAGATGAAAATTATGATTTAATTGGAATTATTGTCTTTTTTTTTTAAATTAATGTTAGATTAAAAATAGTTTATAAAATTATATATAATATATATAGAAGATTTAAAATATTTAAAATATTTATATATGTTGATATATATAAAATGCTAAATTTATTAATAAATTTCATATCTATATATTCAAATTCTATATTTTATTATTTTTATTTTTTGGTCAACTTATTTGTTTTATATAATTTTATATTTTCAAAAATAATTGATCATTTATAAAAATACAATTTATTTTTATTTTATTATTCATTGTAACCATCTGCAAACTGCAAACACTAACTAACAGAAAATACCAAAACAGTAGAAAAAGTTTTACATGATTGTTATGAAACGCTAATTATCGCTACCATATGTACAAAATGTGTTTACGGTAGGGTAGTACGAACCAGTCAAGACTTTAGTGTTTCGCCGGCGGTGAATATTCGACAAATAGATAACTTAAGCAGTGATGTTTTTAGCAGCATACTCTTCTTTAGACACATGTATTTGTCATATTGAGCATGAGTGAGCTTAATCAAACTTTACTTTTAATAGGTTTAATACAAAAAAGAATTATAAAATCCACATTGTAGATATTGATGGATAAGGACATACAAAAATGTACAAAACTGTGCAATCGACCTACATAAGGAAATCAGTTTGGATATATGCCAAATGTACTCGAGTAGTGCCATTTTTCATTGCACCTGAGCTGGTTGTGCAATTTCTCCCTTATACTCAAGGTGAACCACATCACGCCGAACTGCCTACGTCTTCCCTGCTGAGCTGGCCACGTTCTGCTGTCAAGCTGATCTATCGAGTTGGTCGTGTCCTCTCTATCGAGCTGCCCACATCCTGCCTTCTGCCATGTCTTGATGTCGAGCTGACCGGATCATGCCTGCTAAGCTGGCCATGTCCTTCATGTAGAGCTCATCTGCCAAGCTAGCCATATCATGTTGCCGAGCTGATCTGCTGAGCTGGTCCTTTCTTGCCTGCCGAACTTAACTCATGTCATGCCCTGTCGAGCTGGTGAGTTTCCGAGATGGTCAGCACTTCACCTCACCCTGAGCCAATATGCAATGTTAAGGACCCAAACTGGTGAAATATTGCTCTGCCCCAGAGCAGTTCCAACTTATTTTTTGCCTCTGAAGTCTATTCATAAGACTAGTTTCAGCAAAATATTATGTGAAAACTACACATTGTTTTCTTTATCGTAAAACAAAAAAAGTTTATATAAAGACCAAACCAAGACGCTAAACCAGGAATACTCTAAAAAAGGAATGTTTAACAAAATGTGAAAGTGCATTTCTCTCTATAAAAATGGTGCGTTCCAGGGGTGTGAAAGGGGAAAGAAGGGATTTCATAATTGGGGTTATGGGGTTTTGAATAAAATAACTTTTTATTTTTGATTTTTTCAATATAAAAAAGTAATTAGAACGAAAGATTTTAACTTTTCATTATCCAGGCGTCGAGCTATTTTTCCACAGGACATTCCAAGTTCGGGTATTGTCAATGCAGTAGAGTTTAACCACCAAATTCGGGAAACTGGATATTGTCAATGTAGTAGAGTTTAACCACCAAGTTCGGGACAAAAAACCCGAATCAGAGGCGAATTATAAGATTGAACTCGTCTAACAAATCAAGATTATATGTGTCAAGCTGAATTTCCCAAAGATAACTCCCATTGACTTAACTCTTTTGCCCCGCATAAACCATAAAATTGATATAATTGTTAAGGTAGCTTTACACTTATCAATATAAAGATAACATGTGGACCCAATACCCAGTTTCCCACATATATCCATATGACTGAGCAGTTTTCAAAGAATTACTGGTGGAGCCAAAAATAAACCTACCTTACACTTGCAGTTCGCCGATCTACATAGTATCAGAATGGCCTATAAACAGGCTGGTCGAATGTGGAAGTAGACCTCTCGTAGCTGATCTACACTGTAGGAAAACACGGAAGTACACACTATAAAAATTGTAAATTTTCACAATTTTTTTTTTGTGATTTTCTTTTAGTGTTCACAGTGAAATCAAACTAAAAGAGCAAATATATAAACTATTTAACAACTCTTAGATATTGTCATAGGATCCATGTTCTGCGCAAAAGAGCATCAATACGTTTGGATTAGTCAAAGATCCCTAAATGTTTACTTGCTAATTGATCATAAGATGATTACTTCTAATTCGACACATGTCTGAATCAAGTACAAAGTCATAGTTTATGGAGCAATCGATGGGCTTTGATCGGTTCTACAACAAAGGTATGTTTCATATTTTAGAGATCAAGATTTAATGGCTGATTCTTAAAGAATCTCCATCGATAGAATTCCTCACGGTATCTACCTAATAAAAAAATAAAAAAGAAAAAAGAAAATTGAAGGTCAAAGATATCTCAGACGAGATATTGTTAGAAACTTTGAGAACCTGTCCGTGCCACATATTGAATTCTAACTAGTCCACTTTTTTAAAATATTAAAATATAATTAAATAGTTCATTAGTTTATAATTTTAATATTTTAATGTGTGAACTTGTAATTTGAGAACTCTACTGATGTGAATGCTTTTATACCATATGTTCTCACCCCTTCCCATGTTGATGTTTTGAAGAAACTTTGCATTCCTTCCTGTTGGGATACAATATAAGTTCCACATCGAAAGTTGGAAAGAAACAACTTTAATATATAAAAGGTTAGGATCAATTTATTAATTGCCAATTAATTTTTAGTTGGAGACCCATGATTTGTCAAAATTTAACATGGTATCATAGCCCAAAGTTTCGAGTATGGTGGACCTAATGGATACGGACATGCCTCTTGGTAACCCAAGTGATGGGACCCGAGAAAGAGTTTATAACCAGCCCAAGTAGAGATCGGTTCGAGATGGAGTGATAATCTCGAAAAACTGTATTAAGATGACATATCAAACATTAAGACCCAAAGGATGAAGGCCCAAAAAGAATTATGTGGTTCTTACTTTGAAGCGGAGATTGTTGGAAATCTAAATTCCACATCGAAAGTTGAAAAAAAAAACCAACTTTAATATAGAAATGATTAAAGTCAATCCACTAATTGTCAATTGACTTTTACTTAAAAACCTAAAATTACTCCAAATTTAACACTTCACTTTGTTTTGTCTGAATCCATAGAATTTTCCTTGCCAATATGCGTTAGATCTGTAGTACCAGGCTTAAATTATGTCTGGTTTTAATTTGAGATGAATGCAACAAATGAAGTTACAACTAGAAGAGCTGTAAAATTGTGTGTGAAGATTCTCTAGCATCATTACTTGGAATATCTCTCAAGAATTGGATCATATGTACATCTTTTTATAACGCTCCGAGTGCCCCTACCAGTGAGATCCATGTCCTTTCACTAGGCCCATGGGCCGGTCCACCTCTTTCCTATGATCGGAACGTTAACTGGGATGTTTGAAAGTTGTTACATACTAACCTTGCAATAACCACACGATCGTTCCCTGTGTTTTGACTTCATTTACACGGTACCGCGAATGACTTTCCAGTAGATCACCTATCATTTGACTATTCTAGCTCAAGTACGCTTAACTCTGGAGTTTTCTATGGATGTGCAACCAAAAAAGTAAGTGCACTTTGGCGATATATGAGCCAAACCAATTAATTTAACATCTTCACATAAGTTTCCATATACCAGAAATCTAGATGTTACAATTCTCCTTCACTCAAGCACGCAATGTCAACCCACACTAGTCTCAGAATGCCTTCCAGGTCAGAACTAGGATGGGTAACCAGCTATTATACAACTTATAACGCTCTGACCGCCCTTACCAGTGAGCCCCCATATCCTTTTACTAGGCCCATAAGACGGCTCACCCCTATTTTATGGTCGGAATGTTAACCAGGAGGTTCGAAATTCATTATATTCTAATTTTGTAATCACCACACGATCGTTCCCCGTGTTTTGACATCACTTACACGTTACCACGAATGACTTCCCGGTAAATCACTCATCTTTTAACTATTCCAACTCAAGCACATTTAACTATAAAGTTTTTTTTCTGGATGTTCAACTGAAAAGGTATGTGCACTTTGACGATATAGATAAACAAACCAATTAGTTTAATATTTTTATTTAAGTTTTCATATATTAGGAATCGGGATGTTACACCTTTTAAAAAAAACAGACATCTCAAAATATTCTTCTCTCGATCATGTGTTTTCAAAAAAAAAAATAATTGCTCGATTTCCGTTGACTTGATTTTTTTAAATATAACCAACAGATGAGGAATAAAGCAGCTTTTTAGACCTTGGAATAAGGTTGTTCTCCTATTTAAAGCCTTTAAACAACAGTCGAAGACTAAAGATCAGCGTCTTCTAATTCTCTATGTTGCAGCTTCCGTGTTTGTATCCACCAATTTATTCAGGAAAAAGACATTCCTTTGGTCTTTGTCACCATCTCATCCACATGCCTAAGTAGAGAGAACTGTTCAACCAATTACATAGCCTCTCACCATTCATCCCAAAATCAGATTATATCTTGAATTTATATCATCCCGTATCAGAGGTTAAATGCTTTTGTTATATATCCCATTTGTTATTGTTTATATTTTGTTAAATTCTTTATCAAATAGATTCTTAAAAAAAGTGATTCAATTGAATATCAATAGAACTAGAAAAAAATAAGTTTCTAAGATATGATAATTGAAAATTAAGTTTATAGGAAAGAGAACAAAAAATTATACCAAATTAATCCTCAATTTTTGAAAATATTACAAATATGCAATTACCAAAAGTACTGTTTATCTAACATACAATTATTCGATTTTATTTATGTTAACTTGAATATCAACTAATTGTTACATGTTATCGTATAATACTTACTAACATTCATATTGTGTGTTGTCAAATAATACATAATATATTGTTAATACTTAAATTTAATTACACATTAATACATAATACATTGTTAACAGGGTAACACTATTATACGTTAATACATTATACATTATTAAGATAACATTAATTATACATTGAATACATAATATATTTTTAACTCGCTAATATTATTATACGAGAATAACATAAATAGCACATAAATAACAAATATATTATGTTTATTAAATAATATATAATACATTGTTAATAGAATAACAATATTACACGCTAATTCATAATATATTATTAGCACCTAACATTATTATATGCTAATACATAATATATTATTAATACGTTAACACTATTATATACTAATAACATAATTATAACATAAATAACATATATATTATTAGATAACATATAATACATTATTAACATACTTGAGCAGATAATATTAATTTGTTATTACCCCTTTTTTCCCTATCTCTCGAAATGTTCATTTAAATTTTAAATCGATGTACTTAGAGAATAAACTCGAATTTGGAATCAATTTGATGTCAGATTTTGGATTGCAAATTACATCTTTTGGATTAAAATTTCTTCTCTTCCCGGCGAGTGATAAATTTAATAAATATAATAAAAAATAGGAAAAAAGTTAATTTACAGATTCGGTAACTTATTTACAGAACTTCATTTTCCATATAGTGTAATTAAAAAAAAAATCATTTTAGTTTCTGTTTATTCTTTTTTCAATCATAAAAAAATCCCATCAAATTCATGTTTATGTCTTTGATTTGTTGTCTCATTTCACCTTAACAAAAAGCCTACAAAAAAACATGTGGACTTGTTCTTTGATTTCGCGTTGTTGCACTCATATGAATTGAAACCAACAAAAAGCTCACATGTTCTTTAAAAGATTGCTTAGTTTCTTGCTGATTTGTGGATTTCTTTCGATAAAATCATATACATAAATTGTCGGTAGTAGTCCTAATCGCTGCAATCATTTAAAAGGAAAAAAAGACCATTAAACCACAATGAGGACGATTCTATGAGAGAGACTACTCTTAAGAGGCCATGAAATTATCCTAAAAGGCTAAAATGCATTTTCGTCTATACCAAAAACATGTCAGATGAAAGAGAAACATATGACAATAAATATACTGTTACCCGCGACAAAACAAGGACAACACCGTCACAAAGAACCGCATCTCCCACAATTCTCGAAATCAACTTGTAACAAAACATTTTTCTAAAGTCGTCCCAAAAGGATCTAAAGCAGAGGGCAGATTTTGATTTGGATAAACCACAAAATATATATGGTCTTATATGTTGAGCCACAGTCTTATCGCCTTGTCCAATACGATATTAATATTACCTCATTGTTGCTCCTCATCGGGTACTTCTTGACCAATTACTCGTTGTGCAAGTCTGTAGTATAAAATCCCCATTGTTGCCATACACGCTCTGCAAATCAGTTAACAATTAGCTTACAGTTGATAATATACTTACCGATTCTGCACCAAACACTTTTGACATATGAGAAGCAGTTGAAAAAAAAAATGTAACGAAGGTCTCACATGATTGCTATGAAAAGGAGTATTTTCCTTATATCCATCCTTGATGATCGATGTCTAACACGTCCTTCTGAACCATCTTCTGCTTTTGTTGCATCTTTACGTGGTGGTGCAGTGACGGGTAGAGTTGGTAATGCACTTGACCAGAATGGTAGTAAAGCCCGCAGAAACTTGTGACGAAGAGGACCTTACATGAAACCAAAACCAATCAGTCTTTAGTCAGTAAAAGCAAAATGCATGCATTATTTCAGACAAGAGAGGTAAGAAAGATAAGTTTAATTTCTCACCTCTTCTTGAGTACTTTTTTTTATTCCCGTCTTCGTCGTCTGCATAATATAGAGTCTCTGAGTTCTGTCTATCCACAGCAGGTACACCTTTCCGTGCAGCAGCAGCAAGCTATACACAGGATCAATTGATAGTTAGAGCAATTATTACAAACCATAGAGGCAAATATTGAAACTGCAACTAGTTTTCATGGAAGAAGAACCCTTGTTTTTAGAAGAATGTCTTACTCCAGGGCTTGAGTTTTTCATGTAATTACCACCAGAAGCAGGAACATCTATCTCAACTATCTCCGAAACCACAGATTTGGAATATTCTCCATTTCCAGCTACTGAATAACCATCAGGAAGGTTCTTCCCGTCTTGTGTATGAGAAGATGATGATAGATTAATTAGTGCATCTGAAGCAAATGCAGGAGGTGGGCTACGAGATTCGGTAGATCGAGAAACCGGATGGTTCCCAAATAGATTCTTCTCAAGGCCAGTCTGTAATAGAGAGAAACAGAAAATTAAAACAGCAAACTAAACCAGTAATTATTTCCGGGCATGTTATATTGTCCACTGTAGACGCTAAAAGTGGGACAATATGATATTGCCATATCAATGGAAATATTATAAGCTCTCAGTGCGAGATTTAGTGAGGGAAACACTTTAAAAGGTGATACTTTTGAGATTTCTTTCAAGAAGAAAAGGTTGGATAATATGCAACAGCAATTGAGCTAATATATAAAACTGACCTGCGAAATTACTTCCCTTAACTGTGCATGAAGCCGAGATCCTGCATCTTTTACCATCTTGGGTGGCCATATCTGCATTTGAAGACATGAGAACTATAAATGGCATTCTCCCAAGAACAAACAGAATTTTGAAGCAAGATACAAGATAAAACACTACGGACCAAAGTAACCTAGATAGCTAAATCCACTATATTACATCATAGGGTGCATTATTACACACCAGAACAAAGGAAGCAGCTTAAAGTCATCCGAAGCTTAGTATAGACTCTAATGTTAATTACTTTCCAAGATCTATCTGCACTACAAGGCGTAATTTTGATTGCTTCACTTTGATTTGCTACATTACCAACAAGGGTTTCTATTGACTTGAGAATTTAACTACACCAGAAAATCATCTACTAAAACCGTCCAGACAATGAGAGGATTCAAGATTTAAACCTAAATCGTTAGGTCCAAACAAGACACCCAGAGCAAAAACCACAATGATCAGTGCCCGCCACTGCTACAGTAAAACACATGAAATCACTATTACTCAAAGATTTCTCTAAATCTTGACATCGATAGGACACCACATAAGAGCTCCCACGATATACCAATGTCCAATGTGCTAGGAATATAATGCGATAGAAAACGAAGGAACCTTTTTTACTACATTAATACAACATAAGACTTACAGGGGTGCTACACGATGGGCACACATAACCAGCAGGCGCAGTGTGAGGAGGAAAACTCTTGATGAGTGAAACCAAGCAATTCGTATGTATAGCATCTGAAACAAAACAGAGGGTAAAGATGGTTCCATTTACATATTTGAAAGGAAACTCAGAAATAAAAATCCAATCCAACGATGATAAGAGTCAGATAACATACGCAAGCAACCCAACCGAGTAACTTGATGACCTCCTCCCTCATCGAATGCTGCTTGGCATTGACAACACTTTGGCTGGTCATACTCTCCATCTATCACCCATTCTGAATATGTCCGGACCTATTGATTACAACATGATAAACACATATTATACCATCGTCCCTCCGTGAAACCACAAAGCAAAAGAACAATGAGTGTTGTTCAACTACAAATAAAGCAGAACAGCTGCAGAAAGATTACAAACCAGAGCACATGGATGCTTATGCAAACAAACCAGGAAAAAAAGAAAGCAAATTATGCCCTGAGGATTAGATCTTGCTATCACTAACGTTTATCTTACATCTAATTAACATCCACCAATGTTCTACTAAAGCAAATAAACACTGTAGTAAAGAGCTACATTGACATAACAAGAGAAGGAGCTTCTACTCAACAAAATGTTGGTTATTCGACCTCCACATGGCTGCTTATGCTGGCAGATCAGAAAGAAAAAAAAACAAGATAAAAATGCCCCGAAAAATTAGAAGTTGCTGCCACTAATGTTTATCTTGCATCTGTTAATACTAGACCTACGTCAAATTAACATCATAAATGTCTAACAAAGAATCCCCTTTGACATCTCTTCCTCTGCCAAGAATTCTCGATGTGAAAACACAGAGACAAAGGGCTGATCTTTGAATAGGAAAAAAGAGTGGATCTGCGGGGTCCCAAATGAATTGCCTTAAAGAAACTAAACACTAGAGTAAAGAGCTAGTTTGATGAAACCAAGCGAATGAGCTTCTACTTTGCTAATTATTGAAATTTTCAACTATATTACCAACACAACCACTTTAAGCACAATATATCCATATTATCCTTCAAAAATGCATGTAGATACCAATCAACAACTAAACCAAATGCTCCTGCTCCCAAAAGCAACAGACTTTTCCAAAACTGAACCAAAATGCTCTTGCTCTTTAAAGCAGCAATCTTTTCAATAGTCACAAGTTCTTCCATCGACCCCAAAACAACAAGAGACTTAATTCCTCTAAAAAAAACTATCATCTCGTCGTAACAACAAAGCTTATGATTCCGATCAATATACCACACAAGTCTGATGCTCAGGGAAGCAAATACATTCTCCACAAACAGGAACCTTGTGAACAAAACAATACAGCTTGGTAGCCTGCACAAATAAATAAATAAAACCACATTAGCATTCACTTCAATAACCTCTCCAACAAAAACTCAATCAAAACAAAAAAAAAAGGACAAATAATTCAAGATATCTCCTACAATTACAGAGATTTGAAATCAAATTTACAAAATCAAAAGAAAGACACACATGCAAAACCACAAAATCGAAAATTTACGAATCTTTTAGCTAAAAACTCAGATGCAAGAATCCGAATCTTGATTCAAAGATCATAAAATGAGTCATACCTTTCTGCATTTACAGACCACCATTGCGTAAAGATCAGTGATGATGGTGGATAGGCCACAGAGATCGTTCGTTTCAGTGCGATTCTTCAACGAGCGTTAGGGTCTCTTTGCTAGATTTCGGATCGTAAAGAATTAAATCAAAATTTATGAAGAGAAAGTGAGCATTACGGATTCAGATCGAGAGAGTAATTAAATTGAAGAAATCGAGATTGATTCGATATTCGAGGTAAGCTAAGCAAAAGCTCTCTCTCGACGAAACGATTTGAATATTCCAATAAGAAAAAGAAAAATTGAATTGAGAAGACAATTGAGGATCGAAGGAGAGTAGCGATGGAACGTACCAAGCAGATGCGATTGGAATCGAATTTTTTTTTTCCTGAAGCGCTTCTTCGCCCGGATCAATGAAAAGCATTTATAAAAAAAAATAAAAATAAATAATGCTGTAAAAACTTATAAAAACAAAATTTAACCACGGTAAATAAATAAATATAATTACAGTAAAAATAAATGTAATCAGAACGAAGCTAATCTGGCAAAGGTGACATGTTTTAGTTTTGAAGAGAGGTATGATTAGAGATGGAATGTTGAGTTTACATCATTGTCCCTCATGTTTGGGTATGAAAGCATTTTGTAAATGTAAGCAAGGTTCTTGGAATCAATTTCTCTTTGAGAATCTATCTGACTTCTTCCTCTACACTCCAAGCGTCCACACTCCTTTTTAACTTGTTTGTATCGAAAGGAAAACTAGTGGGAAACCAGGTGGAAGAGGGACACACGTAGTGTTGATCTGATTCAAATTTCTTCTCGGTGGTAGAGGACTGTACTGTGAATGCCTTTTATGTTACTTGAAGTTGATGGATTCAACCCTAAGTTTATTCCAGCGGAGAACACGACTAAGGTCTCTGAAATAATATGAATCTCCGTCGAGAGTTATGTTATTAACATAAACCTAATATAAGACTATGAAGCATACTCTACAAGAATATCTAATATATATATTGTTACAGATTTTGTCAGAGAAGACCGAGTAAGCTGTATGCCATAAGAGATAGTACCTTTGATGTATCGTAAGATACGTTTCAAAGCTCCAAAGTGAGATTCACGCGAATCATGCATATAAAAACATGTCAGGACGTGTTAAGGTGAGATATTGGAGAGCGCCAACGAGACTGTGATAAAGCGTTGGATCAGACATAAGAGGACTGTCGTCACTCGTCAGCAGCTAACTTGGAATTTGTATCACCGGAGTGAGACATGATTTGCAGTCCGTGAGTTGCACGATGAAGAAGAACGGTAGCGGGAATTCGCTAGGATTTAGACCTAACGAGTTGTCGAGAACTCCGAGATTAATCGGGGATTAATTTTAGAATAATTTTAGAACTTATATTTTTTATATTATTTATATAATATAAAACATGATACATAACAAAAATTGTCAGTTTGGTACAGTAATCAAATCAGTAGTGTTATATTGTTTTAGAGGGTCTCGGGTTCGGTTCTAATGAGAGGGGTTTTGCCGAATATTTTTTAGGTTTTAATAAAGAATAAAATGGTCATTTGCATTTCATCTTCTTCCCTGCGAAATCTGCAACCCTAATCTATGGCCACCGACTGTTTTTTCAATTTTAACACCATTTATTTGCATTTTTTCATTTTTTTTTTGCGTTTTTTATTCATTTTTAACATCTTGATATGGTATACCTATTATTATCACGCTTGAATTCGAACTTTAAATTGAAAAAAATTGAACTTTTTCAGAAATCCGATTTGTTTAGTGTATAGCGGATAATCGCGACGACAAGGTGTCGCCTAACGCCTCCTCACCGATTAAATGTCCGCCTTGCCCGCATTTTCGAACACTAGTTAATGACTTCATAACTTTCTTACAATAATCAAGTGAAAAAACTAGATAACTTTAATAAAAAATGAGTATAGTATATGTAGAGAGGTTTTTGTCATATGGCATTGCTAAGAGACTATGCAATTTTTTTTTTTTTTTTTCTTTTTGATAATTTTTTTAAGAAGTTAATTATTGAAAAGTACATTTTGTTTGTGTTTCTTATATTTTTTGTATTCACTCAAATGATAAACTAATTCTATTATCTCTCTTCTTTTCATATTTTCTAATAATATTTTTTCATTTTTTAATAATATTTTATTGCATAAAATCTTTTTAAGAACTTGCCAATGCAAATATTCTTATCTTATATACTTCATTATGTTATTATAGTAACATTTTCATTTACTCTTTTTAATCTGAATTTATTAGCATTTATTTCAGTGAATTTAGGCATCATGAATTAAGATATTTTAATATTACTTTTAATAAGTATTTAATTCAGTTTAGAGTTGATGTTGGTTCTTACTAGTGAGTTTCACCATGAAATTCACTCTCTATTGACTGTTATTTTGTCTTTCCACTTATGATAGCATATATTATTTCTCGGGATCTAGTTCTTTTTGCAAGAACATCCGCCTGGACATTAGAAGTATGTAGGTTAAAAATAATCTTAAAATCCGTAAATACAGCACAAGTGTTCTAGAATTTCTCTAATTCAGATTCCAAAGATAGACATTTCTCCTCATCGTTGATTACTTGTAACATTTGTGCATAATTCGTTTCAAATTGGATTAATGTCTTGTTAATTAAGACCATCTTCTTCATCGTCCATGTCAAACTCTCAAGTTCCGCGTGTAATGATGATCTTTTATTTGGCCAAACATATAAACCTATAAGAGACACATTGTTATATTAAAGGTTCACAAGACCAAATTCCACCATTTTTGCAGCTCCATGAAGCATTGACTTGACAAGCACCATATTGGTGGAAGGGTGATTATCTGTCTTTACCACAGTGGTGATGTGCGTATTCTCCTATGTTTCCTCTGCTTCTGCTTCCTCACAAACTTGTGCTAATCTCCAACTTTCAGATTCATTCTCTGCAAGATATAGTGTATCTAGGGGAGATACCTCCACAACTTTGAAGACTTTATCATCTATGGCCTTCCATATGTACCAGAGTAACCAGAGTAACATCGCTAAGTTTCTTTGTCGCTCCTCCTTCTTCCAATCTCCAAAGGCGATAACTAAGTTACAATAAAGCGACTTACTGGGGAAAGTCTCCAGAGATGATGGTATAAATTAAATGATTACTCTGTCAAGCTGGCAGACATTCAAAGAGTAAATGATTAATATACTCCACAACTACCCCACAACCTTGGTAGCCTCTATCTCTCCCATAATGGCGATCATTTAATTTACTTGTTGTTGATATACAACTCGACAATGCTTGTCATAGAAAAATGCTTAATCTTTCTTATTGTTTTCACTTTCCAAACTTGTTTTTTTAGTACCTTGATACTTGCCTCTGAGATATCTTTTATACCTTGTTCATTACTCTTCTCCGTAGTGACCTTGTATCCAGGGCGGACTGAATACTGTCCGGATTCCGTGAAGTCCCAGCTTACAATATATTGCCTATTCCTTTTGCTTGGTCGGATACTCAAAACATGTGGAATATCTTCTGGAGCAATAAATTTATCGGTTCCAGTTTTTGTATTAAAATTAATAAGATGATGAACTCGTAATTCTGGATCTCGATAGCAACCAGAATCTATTGCCATCGAGAGTTTCAGAATCCAACTGTCTCTCCACACCATCTTATCCACCCTGATAGGAATCAAGGAACCTTACCGGACCAAACTGAACGAGAGCGAGCCAAAGGCAAA
>KE155981.1:9029-24951 GCA_000411075.1 Sisymbrium irio
ACGTCTAAACCGGGCGTGTCCGGTTCGGTTAAGGAGAGAGATGACTTTTTTGAATTTAGAGACGGTGAAGTCGGTAATCTCAGAGCAGTCAACGTTATGGTCTTCAGGACGGTTAGAGAGGACACGGATCAGGTGTTCCATGCTTTTAAGACCTTGCGATGCAGCTTCTTGCATTGCCGTTTGATCTTCCATCTTTGGTGTACGCATGATATCGACGGTCATGATGAGATTTCAGAGAGTGAGAAAAATATAGAAGATCTGGGAAGATGGAAGTTTTTGATTGTGAGAGAGAACGAAAGTGGAGGATGAAGGAATGGCGTGATATATGGGGAATGGAGTGCAACCGGGTGACCGGGTGATCAGGTCATAGGTGGAGTTTAGTCAAATCGGAGTTTTGATCCAACGGTTGTGATTAAGTTGAAGACTTCTACGGAATAAAGCAATCCAAAAAATTTGGTCTCCTCGAGTTTGAGGTGTGTGGGGCCTCATTTGTGCAAAGCAAGAATTTTTAATCGTGTCTTCAAAATAAAGTAGGGAAAATTAAATTAAATATTAAAAAGAAAAAAAAACATAAAAGAGAGGGTATAGTTCAAGACAATAACAACTTTTTTCTCAGATCTATTTACTAATATAATAGTTTTATTATTAGTACAAAAGAATGTTATACCACTTTTATTTTTCAACCAAATTACAAGAAAAAACTAATAAAAAAACAACTGAAAATAGAAACAAACACAATAAACTGTTAAAATAATTAATTTATTAGAATACAAACTACAAAATAAATATTTTAGAAATTAAATGCAATAGACCGTTTAAATAAATTAAATGCAAATATTTTGATTAATGTTTTTCAAGTTACTACAAACTACAAATATACTTAACCCAAAAATTATTTATGTGCCTACAGTTTTCTTGAAATTCAAGTTCTACTAAAGAGTTCAAATAATAATATATTACATATAACTTGGTCTGATCGGAACTGGAGATCTCTGATAAAAACACAACTATGAGTCTGAATAATATCAATCTAGCGGGGAGGATTGCAACACAGATAATGACTATGCATTGCCATATGAGAGAATTGCTCTTCCACAAAAAGTAATAGCCAATCCGAGAAGAATGCTCTCTTTCCATATGCACACCAAATGGAGACGCACACATGAAAGGCATAAGGAATCCAGAAAACGCTTCTGATTTCCCAATGGAATATTTCCTACTCATTGCTCGGTGTTACTCCACCGGATACATGAAATAGTGACCAAACACAAGAAAATAGTGTCTAAAATGACCCAACAAAAATGTCTTAAGCAATGATTATGTCAATGTTAGAATTTTTACAAAGTTATATTCTCTCTAAAATTTAGAAATATATGTTAGAAACTACAGATATAATATCTCTAAAAACTATTAAAGTTAGACAAAGATAAGATAATCTAAATCTAACTTTTGATTAGAAATCAGCTTTAAAAATTATAATCAAGATTTTATACCCATTTTTGAATTTACTAAATAATAAAACAAAAAAATTAAGAAAGAAAAGGACAGTCAAGAAACCGAAGCATCATCTATCTCTTACTAGAATTATTGTGGAGACAATTTTCGATAAAGTTCTGAAACTCTTTAGCATCCTTTGATTATTTTTGATGGCTTTCCAAAACACACATCACACATTAGCCTCAACTAATATTGTATATGTTCCAATAAAACTAAAAATATGATTGATTATAAACTCCAACTTTATAAATAACTTTAGATACCATTAGGAATATGTTGGAATTTCCCCTAAATGATTCAAAATTTAATGTCCATGTTTTACATAAGCACAAGTGTCAATCCATTGAAAGAATCTAATTATCAGATGTTTTTGAATCCTCAAATCTTTCCGAAATCATCAGTTTTTCTAAATTTTGATTATCTTTTCTGGTGAATCCCGAAAAGGATTAAAAATAGTTATTTCTATGTATAATCTGGTATTTATGATAAAAATAAAAATGAAAAAGTCTTTAATAATAAGAATAGAAACCCGGCTGAGATTCTGAGTATCGTATAAACTGAAGGTAGACTATGGGAAGAAACGCAATTGATAGATACAAAAATGGAAGGTGATGCTCTGCTTCAAATTTTAGTACAACAAGTCATGATTGTTGGTGGTGCTCTATAGATGGTTCTTGGAAGACATCTGATATTTACTCAGGACAATGTTGATTTTGTAGCAAAGAGAGGGTGGTGGAAAGAAGGATGGGTTCTCGGAATAATCGAGCGAGTTTAACTCTCTTACATGCGGAATTTAAAGCATTAATTTGGGTAATGTAATGTATGAAGGATATGTAATATCAGCAAGTAGTTTTTGCTACAGATTATTCTGATTTGGTCAAAACATTGTCTAGCCCTGAGATTGGACAACTTTCACGATGCATATTGAATAATTTTATATATGGAAAGAAATTTTTAACCCATTTTCCATCAAATTTATTCCACGTGCAAAGAATGCAAAGACATACAAGTTGACGCACAATGTTAGAGTTTTCATTATAGAAGTTTTTTTATGTTGAGTCGGTACCACCGAGATGGATTAAGGAGCATTTCTAAAGTTTTAATATGATGTATTTGTTAAAAAAAAGTCTAAGATTGTATTGATTATGATTTTGATTTTTTTTTTAATTGAAGCGAAGACTTTTGTATATAATGTTGAGAAAAGGTTTCGAATTTCGATTTGAAACAACTCGATTAAAAAATGCTGAATGTAAAAAAATAGAAATAAAAATTTAAATTTTTTCATTATTTTAAATTTTAGTGTTTATCATTTATTTAATATGATTTTTAAAAAAATATTAATATTTTAAATTTAACAAAACTTGAATTTGATGATTATATATCAGAAATAGTTAGAAAAAATGTTAGTTATAATTACTTAATAAATTTGAAAAAAAAATTACTTAATAAGTTAAATGGTTATTTTTATTATATAAATTGTCTACAGTAATTTTTAAGAAAAATTTAGATTAAAAATAAATCTGTAAAAATGACATTACATAAATTAAGAAATTAGGATAAATTTTTATTAGACTTTTATTATAATTTTATAATTCAGATATTCTTAACAAGAGTTACTAACTTGACTTAACCTTCTAGAAAACGTCTTGACTAGAAAAATAGTAAATGGAAAATAAGCCTTTCTTGACTTTTAATTTACCTAATTAATCTACACAGATTGTGGAACAATTAAAATTCATTAATATGAATTAAATGTTATAATAAGAGAGACAATCGTTGACTATGTGAATTAAGTTATAGTCTACTAGTCTTTAGTTGAGAACAGCGATAAAAAAAGAAACAAAGACAAAGTAGGAAACAAAAAAGCTGACTAAAAACAAACTATAATAAAAACACAAAAATAAAAGTGATCACATGGTCCCATTTTCTTTAAAAAAACACATAACTATTGACCAACTTGGTAACCGAATGTTCCCGGTTACCTATTATCTGGAACGTTGATAACGCAAAGTAGTATCCAACGGTGGATCTGTAAACTGTGGAGTTGACTCTACAATACTTATTGTTCTCTTTAACTTTTTTTTTTTTCTCTTTTCATGGGATAAAAAAATCTCCACCACGACATATGGTCTTCCGACACGTGGCTTTCGAGCTGACTCACACATTGTCACCTGTCCACAAGTATTTTTAAAAATATTTAATAGCCAATGTAACGAAAACAGATTCTTCAGTCTACAGTGCAAACAAAAGAAAATCAATTTAAAAAAAAAAGATAATTTGTAGCTTTATTCCAACATGAGGAGAGATTTGAGAAATTTTCCTAAGTATACGTTTTCTACTTTTCTTTTCTAAGAAAAATGCTAAATGCATATATATCTAATTAAGGGTCTGATCCATGCCTCTATACTACAATAGTACATGTTATTAAAAAAACAGGCCTTCGATATAAAATAGGTTCTGGGTGTAACTAAGAATGTTATTATTTTCTTTAAATTCCTTCTACTAACGTACATTAACTGAACTGAATTGAAATGATAGAGAAAACCTGAATTTGGACAAATCTTAGACTTTAAGTTACTTGATTCAAATTTTAAATTTGCTTTTAAAGGTCAGGTACTTATTCAAGGTTTATAAAGTTATACACTTTTAGAAAACAGACAGCTAATTTTCCTTTCCCCAAACATCACCAATCACAATAATACAAATTTAGAACATCTCATTAATAAGCATAAAACATGTTTTCCTGAGAAAGCACACAACTAATTTATTTTCAGAACAACACATTATATATCTGTACCGAGGAGCACGAAGGAAATGACACATTTGTGTACAAAACCGCAATGTAAACAAATAGATAATGTGTGCAGATTCAAGAGATGAAAAGCCTAGAAGACTAAATTAGAAGCATCTGACGTGTTATGTGCCTAAAACAGAAGACCCTATAAGGTGTAACCGCCGCGTAATTTTTGTCAACGGAACGCATTATAAATTATTTACGTGGGGATCGTTGACCCGACCGCCAAATATGTGATTGTCGTGCACGTCTACCTCGTTTTCTTCTTTCTGATTTTGCAAATTATTACGTATTTTCTTTTCTTTGTCAATAACATTATTATACGTCCTTTCTTTTTCTAATTTATGAAATTACAAAAGATATCTCCACGATAACAGTGTCATGATATATATTGATTTACAAATAAACACAAACTCAACGCCATTAAATGTCAACACTGGCCGTCTGGCCCGCACATTGCTCCAATCCAAATTGCAACTATATAACGTCCACACCGTTTGAAAATTCTCTCATTAATTTCTGCTTTTCAGAAAACATTAATCCATAACCGTGAAACTGTGCAGTTTACTCATTTGTGTTAATATTGTTTTGTGTCATTATATTTGAAGTCGTCTATACTGTATGTTGATGTTAAAAAAGTATTAATCGTATTTTAGAAAATTCTAATGTCAAACAAATGGCTTTGTACTAATGGAAGAATGACAAAAGTTTAATTAATCAAGAACGACGACGTGGATAAATCTAATATCAAGTTCCAAATTTATTTGTCTTTAAACTTTTTTTTTTCTGCGAGCAGTTGAAATACACATGTTGGGTACATTGCATGTTGTATGTATCAATTAATACTTAATACGGTACAAAAGAAGCTTCATTTTTTTTTAATAGCTGAATTGCTGTTTACGTGTTCTAACCACCAGGTTATTTATAATGGTACGGGTTCATATTATATATTAATTATTATATTGTTTCAACTTCCAGATTTAGATATTAGTTAGTGGAAATAAATCAATCTACTGGTCATTCTATAAAAAATACACATAGAGAATCATCGTGTATATAAAGTATTGTTCGAGAAGAATCGACTTTTATTTCAATTAAAAAGATACGGAGAAAAGATTTGGGCTTACCTAGCGGTTTAAACAATTTGTGGAAGTCAATGAAAACTAATTAATTGGGCAGCTACACCAATAAACCTCTATCGGGATGGTCACTCCCCTCTCTTTCTCTAAATTCTTTAAGTTTTGGCCTTCTTTTTTTCTCTTCTCTACTTCCCACTTACTTGTATCCCTTTCTCAAGTGTAAAGGTGCGGTAAACATTAATCACGGCTAACCACGGCGCGTCATCCATGATAAAGATCTTTTTCCAGTGAATTAGACAGCCCTTCTCTTTCCAACTGCGATGCAGTTCAACAGTAGTTGTGTGTGGGCTGGTAGCTCAAAGCACTCTTCTTCCTCTCTGGTTATGTGAGGAATTAGAGATCTGGTCGAGGTGGGCATCATGTTGCTCTCGCTTTGGCTCGGCTCGACAAGGTTGTGAAGCGGCAGTTCTGACGTCACGTTTGTGTGAATAGGAATCTAGCCGAATGTCTCTTAGGCGTCCACAGTATTTCGCCTGGATTAACTACTCCAGCTTTGAAGATTTCTCAATCTATTTTGAATTTTAATATAATGCAATGTTTGAACCAAGAAAATTACAAATAACTTCATCTTTTAAAATTTTCTTGAATTTCATTTATCACAATTATTTGTTTACATGCACCGCTTAATACAAATTAAATGCATTAGTTCTTATGTTTTCACGTTTATAGCAAAATTCATAGAGAAAAAGATTTGTTAGTTGTTACTAAATTAGAATGGGAAGACCTAGGACGTAGAAGATACCTGACCAGTTAGAAATAAAAATAAATAAAAAACAGAGTGCCTAGAGACGACATATCTTATATCAACGACACTTGATCTAGTTCGAATCCTATTGAGAGGTCTTGCAGCGGGAATTTTTTACATAACTCGTCTTCTTCCTCTTTGGAAGTTTAAACTAGAGTAGAAAAAAATAAACAAATATTATTTTCCTCTTTTGCTTGCATATGTATTGACAATTCAAATAGAGAAACTGTGTTATATGGTTAAGCCCTTCTTTTATTATGTTTCTTCAATCGCATGAAATGTTATTTAACTCCACATGCTGAGTACAATTTTGTATATATATAACCGGCTTGGTTCTTTCTAAACAATGAGGTCCTCTACCTCTTCATACACAGAAGCTCTTTCTTTTAATTAACCAATACTACTATTTACGTCAATTATACTTAAATATTTATAATTAATTCTATTTACTCATGCTTGAATCTTATATAGCAAAGGATATTTATACTTTTTTTTGCGATTTCATGGAGGATTCAATCTTAGTAACTTGTAAAAAAACGCTACTGACTACAAATTAACATCGCTGAAATTACTACTTTCCCAATTACCCTATTTTATTATCAGTACTGCATGTAAATCTGTAATTGAATCAGTTTCTTAGCAGTGTGGAATGGAAATAGTTAATATGGTATTATCTGATTGCTTGACTTTGCAGTCAAAATGGATTTAAAACAATACCTACCCGAACTCCCGAAGCATATTCGTATCACGAATGATGATATGGTTGAGGGATTTGATTCTTTTGTTTCGACCAATACATTAAACATATATCCACTATATCTCTTCTTTTCATTTCATCTTCTTATCTGTACGCAATATCATATTCCCTAAAAATTCCACAGCTAACTAATTTTATAGTGCCTCAACCAAAAAACACTAATATTATTGTCAGTGCAAAATAAACTAGAAAATCTTGTAGTATTATTGAGTCATATGCCTTCTGAGTCTACCTGTTTTACTTGTGTGTGTGTGTGTGTTTTTTTTTTGTCAACCAGTTGTGTGTTTTTTCCTTTTCATTCGAGGGTTAAACTTTAAAGTAAAAAGAAATTACATGTTATTAGTTCGCAGTTTGGTTGCCGAAGTTATAAAAATCGCTTACGACCTAATTTGCTTTATAGTTCCCAATTCCGAAATTAAACTACTGTATGTTGATTTCCCTGTAAGCTATTTTTTTGTAGAGTGTCAAAGAGCGATACAGTATATTAAAAGAAACAAAGATATATAATTAGCCGACCAATAATACAAAAGGCACCGCGTATTAACATCGTTGCTTTCCCTTTAGGTTGTGTCTCTGCTAAGCCATTACTAAAAACACGTTCCTTTTGTTGTTTTTCTTCTTCCTTTTTGACGATTTTCTATTGCTACCGGCAAAATTGAAGTTACGACGATCGGATTCTTTCGGTAAGAACTCAAGAAAAAAGGAAAATGAAGTACAAAATATTGCAGTGGTAAAGTCAGGAGGGATGTTGATGGTGTTAAGTCCAAAAGATAAATAACAAGGTCGACGTGGTCAAGGGCGGAACTAGACAACTAGTGAACAAAGTATCGGGTTAGCGGACGCCAATAAAGTTTTTAATTTTTAAATTATGTTGATTAATTTGGTGGTTAATTATACAAGTAAATTGATAAATTTTCTACATTACCTCCGGTGTCAACTGATCAAATCATATCATTGACCCCTTTCATCTATTTGTTTGGCCCATAACAATTTACTAAGTGTTAAGGCCATAATCAGTACAATGCTTTTTACTTCTTACGTAATTTTGTTTATTTTGGTTCTTTTTCATTTTTGAAACCATCGACTCGTCTACAATAACCATCACTTAGCCATACAAACATTAGATAGAAACTTATATCATCACTTTTTTCCCCTATATCACACATAAATAAACCATCTCTGTAGTTAGTAATTACATATTTTTTTAAAAAAAATTGCCATTGTTGTTGACTCTTGGGATTTTATCAGGTGTCAGAAAATGGGGGCATAATATGAATGTTTTTGGAAGTGTATATTGTACATAATTTCGTGTTTATGAGGAGTAACTCCTACACCCATGAGTATATTGTCTTGTATTTTGAGCCTTTCGTACGTAAATTAGTCTGATTAACACTTCTTCTTTGCAGAAAGCTCCTTGGAGGTCATCAAATGTTCTGGAACGTAGTGGCTTGGGAGAAGCAGTTGTAGGTGGTGGAGCCATTTTTGGTAAGGAAGAATTTGTTTGTGAATGAAATGGTAATGGAGCTTCAAGACTTACTTGGTGGCCTGAGAAAAGTAAAAAGAAAGAAAGAAGCATATGAAATAGAGAGTAGAATAAGAAGAAAAAAAGTAAAAAAACTTTTAAATTCTGAAATGACTCTGTTAAATCTAGACTAGAAGAGTTATTCGGAAATGAGAGCGAAGCATATATTGTTTGCTGATGTGGCATTGGTTTGGAGCATTTTTTGTTGCTGATTACATAGGAGATGCGAATAAGTTCATTACAGCTGATCAGTCACACATCTCTTTGTGACGTTTTTGTTTCAGATCGTTTGGTTTATGGTTAGTTCATCGGTTCCACAATTCCATTGGTTCTCTTTTGATTTCATTGTTTTCTGGTCTACTAAAAGACGGTATTTGTTTCTTTCAGGCACGCTTTCTTTGGAATGTTCGTACCCTACAACTGAAGTGTCTCGTTAGTGTAGGAGTGATGGCTTAGTTATAGTTTGATTTGTTTAGTTTCTTTTTTAACCAATCAGAAAGAGATTATGAGTTTCATCATTTTTGTTGACCCCATATCACTAAAAGCATCTGCATCAACAGGTTTAGCCAAAGTCTTTACACAATTTTAATAATAAAATAATACGAAAAGTAAGAGAGAGAGAGTGAGAAATGAGACACCGTGTCTCCATGAACACACGGGAGAACTGTGTATCAGATACCCAAGTGATATGTGTCATTATTTCATACGTTTAATATTATTATTTTATTTTATTTTATTTAAATTTATATTATTTTACTTTTTGGAGACTCTAACTATCATCCGCACCGATAAAGGTGCTCTAATAGTGCTCTATGAGTAACAGTTGAAAAAGACTTCAATCATATAATAAAGTTTTATATTCTTCAAAAAAGAAAACATCAAGATTTTATTTTAATTCAAGAGTTGACATTTTGTAACCAAGTGTAGTATTGATTTTATTACAATCGGCAACTACCGAGTACCTGGTCAGGGTACTCTTTGGTGTTCCCTTTAGGATTCTCTTCAAACCTTCGAAGACTAAAGATCTTCATCTCAACCACTCCTCCTCCGGCTTCTCCCTTCGTCGCCAGGTCCGCCAATATCCTCCCCACCGCAGGCGCCATCTTAAACCCATGACCGGAAAACCCACCGCCGACCACCACATCTTTCCCGAACTCCCCACCGAGAAAATCAATGACAAAGTCCTCGTCTGGCGTCATTGAATACATACAAAGCTGAGTGGCTACAGGTCCTTCAGTATCAACCATCCCTCCAAATCTCTCCTTTATCCACTCTTTAAGCTCTTCTAGCTTCACTCCTGGTCCCCACGGCCTCTTATCCGGATCACACCGGTAACCTCCATGAACCGCCACCTTGATAAGTCCCGGATACTCCAACGATGGAGTTCCATACACGTACGGAGTTCCATAACATGCGAAAGTAGGAAAGTCTCCATCTATCGCGAACTTGTCCTCGTGACCTTCTTTGATTCTCCAGTAACACACCGTTGTCTCAAGCGGCTCCACAGGAAAATCAATACCGGCTACAGTTTTCACCAGCTTACCTATCCATGCACCCGCGGTTACAATGCATTTTTTACCGTAAAACTTCTCTCCCTTCACCGAGCTTACTATTACCCCTCCCCCGTTTTCACCGTCTCTCTTTATGTTTGCTACTTTGGTGTTGTCTCTCAAAACAGCACCGTGTCGAAACGCTAGCGTCTGAAACATAGAGACGGCTTTGGTGGGTTTGATAACTCCACCAACTTCCGTCGAGATTCCTATCCAGTTCTCAGGGATATTGATCCTCCCGGAGAAACGTTCGGATACAGCCTTTGAGTCCATAACCCGGTGAGCTAAGCCGTGTCTACGACATGTGGTGACAACAGAGATGAGGCTTTTCTGGTCTGAAGGGCCCATGTCCAACTGTTTAGTTGGGAAATGGACTTTGTATCCAATCTCGGACTGAGCCTGAGCCCATAACCGAGTCGACTCTGAAACCATGGCGTAGTAGTAATCCTCCGGGTACGTGGCGCGTATGGTACGTGACTCGCCATGAGAAGAGCCACGGTGGTGGAGGAAGTCGAACTGCTCTAGGAGGAGAGTTTTGTAGCCTCTTTTGGCCAGCTGATACGCGGCAGAGCTTCCCATTACTCCAGCTCCGACGATAATCACGTCGAAACGGCCGTCGCCGGAATATTCCATGAGGAATGAAAAAGGAATCTAATGAGAGGAAACAAAGAAAGAGAGAGGGTTTGAATGTTTGATTGTGGTCGGATAAGCGTATGGTCGTCGTTGATGCATTATAAAAGCAGGTTGTGTTTGACAAGTGGACAAAACTGAAATTATATTCACGACACTGCCCTTCCCTCGTGTCACTTTCTTACTTCCTTGTTTGTTGAATGTTCAAATTACTAATCAAAACTTTTTTTTTTTGAACGGCAAATAATAATCAAAACTTTTTTTTTTGTTTTAGTTTTTGTTCACAAAATAATAATCAAAACTATATCACGTTATACATGATGGAAACGAAACGAAACAAAAGCAAAAACCCAAATGTCTTGACAAAATAGTCGCCAAGTAACTGACATTTATCAGACTCGATTTTTCAAAATTTCATAACGCTTGGTATATGTGGAATATTCGATTTCGTAAGTTTAATTAGTGGGCAAATTTGTACTAAATGAAGCAATACTACGTTCACGACAGTTACTATTTGGAAATGGCTTATGGTTGGGATGCGTTAAGTTGCCACAGTCCATGAATTTATTATCTTTGATTAGCTAATACAATATATGCTTTATGATATGTTTATATATAGAGTATTTTTTACTACTTTTATATGCCTAATTTTTTTTATGTCCATGTTTTTGTTGTTGTTTCTAACGGATGATTTGTTGTTATTTATACTGTCTAATTCATTTATATGGTCTATTTTACACGTCTTAAAAAATTCTAAACCCACCCTTCAAAAACAAACTATCCAAATCAAAAATCAAATCAAGTTATTTCAATTTCAACCATATTTTTAGTCTTCAAGGTTTGTAGGCTTCTGTTTATTTTTGATTTTTTTTTAGTTTCAATTTCAACCATATATTTTTTTCTTTAAATGTGTTTGTGAGCTTCTGTCTATTGTTGGTTTTTTTATTTCAATTTCAACCATATTTTTTTGTCTTGGCTTCTATATATTATTATGTTTTTAACTTGAAATTCTTATATACATTCCAAATAGAAAGGGAATGACGGTTTTTAAATAAAAAAATTTAAAAAGGACACATAACACCATCTCATATCACAATTAGAAGAAACCCTTCTTTATTATATAAGATACTAGGGTTGGGTCCGTGCGTTGCACGTATTGTGTTTTTTGTTATGTTAAAATTAAATTATCCAAATTCAAAAACCAAATAAAGTTATTTCAGTTTTAATGTTTTTTTCTTCAAATGGGTTTGTAAGCTTATATCTATTTTTAAGTTTTTAACTTGAAATTCTCCTACGCATGCCCGATAGAAAGAGAAAAATAATTTTTAAAGAAAGGAAATCTAAAATAGACACGTGGCACCAATTTAGAATACAATTAGAAGATACTATTCTTAATTATATAAGATTAACTATAGATCAAACAATATAAAAAATTTCAAAATATTTTGTTTGTCCACATATATACAATTCTATACTAATTAAACTGTTTTTTTTATGAATTACAATCTACACAAAATAAATTGATATGAATTAAAAATAATGTATTGCATCTAAAGGTAGAATAAATAAATTTTTTAAAAAACTAAGAGTATTAAATAGACAAAAATAAAAATAAAAGACAAAATATACAGTATATTTTAAATTTAGAAATTAACATTAATTTTAAATCATTAAATTAAAAATTAAATGAAAATTTATAAAATATGAAATTTTAGAACACACATAATGTAAAAAAAAATATTACTAAATATTTTTATATAGTAAATTTTAAATTTTGAAATTAATATAAAATTTTAAGTTATTAAGTGTAAAACTGAAAATAATGAGAAAATTTAAAAAATGTTAAACTTTGGATGACCTAAAAAGCAAAAAAATAAGTGTTAAATATTGGGTAGACACATGTCATCTCCTTAAAACTTCCCTATAGAGAACTTTACTTTATTATATAAGATAGATTGAATTTTAAAATTTGAAGTTACCAAAAAATTATAGTNAATTCAAGTATGAAATTTTAGAGGACGTATAATATAAAAAAAGAGTACAAAATATTTTTATATAGTAAATTTTAAATTTTGAAATTAATATAAAATTTTAAGTTATTAAGTGTAAAACTGAAAATAATGAGAAAATTTAAAAAATGTTAAACTTTGGATGACCTAAAAAGCAAAAAAATAAGTGTTAAATATTGGGTAGACACATGTCATCTCCTTAAAACTTCCCTATAGAGAACTTTACTTTATTATATAAGATAGATTGAATTTTAAAATTTGAAGTTACCAAAAAATTATAGTCATGAAATTAAAAATAAAAAATTCAAAAAGAAAGTAAAAATAAAAGTATTAAATTTTTGGAGGACATAAAGAAAGAAAAAAAGAAAAAGTGTTTAACTTTTTATGTGACATGACACCCTCTTAAAGTAACAGAAAATGTGTTAGAAATATTAAATATAATTATAAGTTTTTAGAAAATTGTCTTTCTTAACATCTCATCAAAATTCAAAATTATAATATATATATTTTTTAAGAAAAATTAACTTGTGAATGCAAAATAAATATATAGATAAATAAATAAACAAATGAGTCATTAGTTGTACATTTATAAAAAAAACAAAAAATGATAGTTTAAAGGTAACACATAATACTTTCTCATAAATTATGTTTAAAATAAACATTTAATTCTTTGGATAATATATGTCACATTCTCGAATCTTTTCAAAAAACATTACTTTATTATATAAGATTTAACCACAGTTATAGCTAAATTCAACAATTAGTAATCATAGTATGTTTAACGTCATCACCATCAAGTTGGTTTTATAAATCTTTAATAAAAAATGAGTTGGTTCTAAACACTACATATTGATCTCTTAATTAAGATATTTATTTTGAATTTGTGAGGTTGCATGCGACGTGAATTTCAAAGAAATGCAAAATCTCACTTACTAACAAGTGTCCGCTTGATGTTGGGTTGGGTTTTTATTGGAGGATCACGACCTTCAGTTTATTGGTCGGAAAGGATTGCGCAGATGTTTCTGAATCGGATTGATCCAGGCTACCAAATACGTTACAGAACCAATCGATTTGACCAGCTTATTTTCGGAGCCAGTTGAATTTTATTTTCAGAGGACCAAGTTTGATGATTTTATATTTGTTATTCCATTGTAATAATGTTTGTACTGAATAGTTTTCCTTGTAAGTAATTCCATTCCCACAGTCATAATACATGGAGCTTTTTATAAAGTCTAAAGAATAAACTAGTGTACGCTTTATACAACTATTCATATATTTTTATTTAATTTTTGAAAAAAACTATTCATATTTATAACACTTACCAGTAAACAAAACTTTTAGTGTTACTTTTTTAACGTTCATTACTGTTGTTTAATAACACGACTCGTTTTTTTTCCCTCTGATTAGAAAGAAGTAACAATGCACACACACACACATGTATATATATATATATATATATATATATATTCGACATTTCAATATTTCGACTTTTAGCAAAAATTAAGAGTAAAAAGTCAAGGAATGGTAGCGAAAATAAAAGGATGACAATAACCATTGTGAAATTGTGAGTTTGAAGTTTTTGACTAGTTGTAGTCTTGAGGAATATGGTGGAATGAATATAGAGTCACTTCGCTCTTTAATTTCTCAGTGCTCACAATTCGTTTTTGTTGGAAAAGACAAATACCTTATCCACTTGGTTATTAGATAGTAACTAATCTTACATGTCCATAAATGGACATTCATAGACGAATATTGATCAACATTCGGAAGAACCACTACATTCCCAATTCTACATGTAAGTTTATAAGTTTTTGAACTAGTCATTTTTGTCCACAATTTACAATTACCTAATTTTTAGTGTTGACGATTAGGCTATAATACTCTAAAATATCCGTTATGTTAGCATTTCAACTAAATATCGAGTGTCGGCCATTACAATATATTGGATGTCTACACCAAAATAAACGATGCATTTCAACGGGTTTTTTCTCTCGATAAAACTCATGTTTTCTGTCTGAAATAGTATTATCAGAAAGGAATATAATAAAAACAGACCGAAAATCCAATAAATCTTGACCGTAAAAATTCATAAGGTCTTTTTTTTTCTAGAGAAAATAAGTCCATAGTTGAGTGCCGTTTTTATAATCGTTAGTTGAGCTTGTCACCATCTAAATAGAAAAAGAGGAAAGGAATAATTGTTGTCGTCATACTTCAAAGCTTCAAGTGGATTCTCGACGACATTTCAATAATACATTAATACACTAAAAACTAATCTAATCCCTATCACTAAAACGTGGAGTCTTGAGTCTTGCTTCATGAAAGGTGCCCACTAAATAGTAAATATATAGCTAGAAAATAATATTATTGCTTTTGGGGATGATTGGATATTATTGGTTTATCCCAAACTAATCTCTGGATTTAATAGAATAATAGATTGACACGTCAGGCTTTTGTTTTCTCATCATGATCATTAAGTGAACTGATTTAAAAGCTAAACTTAGAAGTGAGAGCGTTCGAATTTACGAGGTAGCCACTAGGGTCATATTCAAACAAATCAATAAAACGATAGTAGAACCAATCGGATTTATAAAATTTGCCTAATTGGATTAACAAAACATGACTAAGACCATCATTAACGCATGTTATTTACTGAGTCTCCAAATATAAAAATATAATAGAAAAATAAAACTGATGAGAGAGAATCAAACGTGGTCTCTTATACAAGAGGAGGAAGAGACGACTCTTTCACAATTTTTCTACATGTCCATATATAAGTAATCTATTTTACTTTATTAAAATAAAATTTAATTATATAATATTTTGTTATAAAATATTAATAAAATTTACGGTAAAAGTTGTGTTTTGGGTTTGTTGCGTTAATGATGCTCTAACACCCAACTTTGCTCTCTTTGGATAACGGCAGTCCAAACCATAGCCAACATGCATGATCTTATACATATAGTAGAACCTCTATAAATTAATAATCGATAAATTAATAATCTCTATAAATTAATAAATTTATCCGATCCCAAATCGGGCTAATGTGAAAATCAGCAAAATTCGATAAAATAATAAGATAATAACTTTTTTTAAACTCTATGTAAAAATATGGTTCCAATAATAGTATAAATTAATAATTATATAAATTTATGCATATATATAAAGTAATATACTAATATATGATTATAATATTTTATTTTTATTTCAAATTAAAATTCATTAATGTTTTTCTCTAATATTTTTTATTGTATTAAAAATATTATTGATATTTATCTTTTA
>KE155981.1:25166-48474 GCA_000411075.1 Sisymbrium irio
TTTTATTAATAGATTCATTTTTAGAATAATATTATTTTTCTTTAAAAAGTTAAAAAATTAAAGATTAGACATATATTTCTATAAATTAATATTTATTAATTTATCGATAAATTAATAATTTTATAAATTAATAAATTTTCAAAATCCCAATATTATTAGTTTATAGAGGTTTTACTGTATATATATATATAGATTAAGAGATCACATGGACATTGACAAGTTGACATATATATTTTTTTAATATTAAGCAAATGTATCCTTCGACTTATCTCTAACCATAAAAGACAAATGATCAGTCCTCCTTTGTATTAACGAGCCAGAGCCAGAGCCACACATCACCTGTTGTTCAGCTGTGTGCCGTTTCCTCTCCAGCGTCTGGAGAAATATTATCATATGCACTCTTCGCTTCTTTGAATCCTCTTTGTCACGGGCTTTTGTTCGATGCAGTGTTCAACAATATTTTCGACACTAAACCTCAATATTTATCCTATCGATCATTTCGACTAGTTTTGCTATATATAGTCGATTGGTTTTGTCTTTCCTCCAACTCTTTAAAGATAATTTCAATACTCGATCAATTGTGCAGCGATGACTTTAAAATTGACAGATGCCTCAAACTCATGTGAATCAGTCCCTTTTTCTTTTGGTCAAGGAATCAGTCTACATAACTCCAAAAAGTATGAATGACTTCGTAAACTTTTGCAAATCAATTAGGAGAACTAGGGTGTTGATCAACTCCGCGGAGTTTTGTTTACCATTATATTATTTTTATTTTTATGTTATATATGTTTTAAGTTTTTAGTTAGTATTTGACTTTATTAAATATTTTGTTGTTTTTATAATTTTCTTTATTAATTAATGATTATTTAGTTTTCTATTAATTACTTTTGAAAAACTAAACTTAATACAGTACTAACCATTTTTTATTATATATACATTTTTCTCTTTATTTGTTGTATTTTTTTCATTATGTTTCAAGCCATTTGTGTCCATTTTAGTAAATAGATTTTACTTGAGTAAATGATTTTTATTTAGTAATAAGAAATGGATAATGAAGTTTATTAACCGAGCAAAATTTGATAGTTATTAACAGGTTGAAATTAAAATCAAAATGATTTAAAAATTTTGAATTGACATAATGACAAATTCAACTACTTCTAGAAGACAACAATTATCTCTAACTATAGTTTTAAAAATTTTGAAGACAATAATCAATTTTTTCCGAGGCAAAATTCTCTCCTTCAACAATGTGAACTCTATAAATTTCATTATTAATTGGTTATGTCTGGGTCCAATTATTAGCTGTGTGAAATCTTGTTGTACAGTAAAATTTTTGTAATTAATATTCGATAAATTAATAATCTTATTAATTAATAAATTTCTCCGGTCTCAAATCGGCCTAGTATAAAAATTAAAAAAATTTGATAAATTAATAAGATAATAACTTTTTGAAAAATATTATGTAAAAATATGGTCCCAACAATACTATAAATTAATAATTAAATAGACTTATGCATATATACGTAAGATAATATACTAATATATGACTATAATATTTTATTTTTACTTCAAATGAAGATTTGTTAATGTTTTATTTCTAATAATTTTTATTTTATTGAAAATTTTATTGATATTTATCTTTTAGATTTAAATCCAAAACTTAAATCTTCATTTGATATTATTAATAAAATATTATAGTCATATATTAGTATATTATCTTACCTATATATGCATAAGTCTATTTAATTATTAATTTATAGTATTGTTGAGATCATATTTTTACATAATATTTTTCAAAAAGTTATTATCTTATTAATTTATCAAATTTTTTAAATTTTTAGATTTAAATCCAAAACTTATAAAAAGTTTTATACATGTTGTAAAAAAGGGTTTTAGACATGATGATTAATTTTATATTTTTAAATACTTTCAAATGTATTATAATACTGTTTTTAATTTCATTTTCATCATTGTAAATTACAGTTATTACTTTTTTGTACATATTGAGTTTATAAACATACATCCATTTTTACATGAATATTCAATATATCATATTTAAATCTATTTTAATGTGATAACTTTAAGTTTTTATATATTATTTTCACTGATATGTTCATTTATACTTCTTAAAACAACATCAGTTTTCTAAAAACAAATTAAAAATTTATTTCTATATATTAATAAATATTAATTTATCCATAAATTAATAATTCTATAAATTAATAAAATTTTAAAATTCTAACATTATTAATTTATAGAGATTTTATTATATATATTTTTTTTCTTTTTCTATTTTTCTGCGTCTAGTTCAAGTCTTTTGTTTATCCAATAACCGCTACATTGGTGTTTGTAATTAATTTATTTAAATCTAGATAGTATAAAGTTGTCAGTGATTTATATGAAGGTTGATTGCGACAAATCTGATTAAACTTTAGGGGTAATCATACTTTAGAATTTGGAACTCCCTTAATAATTAGTTGTTTGATAGCTCTTTGTTTTTGTTGTTAGGGTCGGTTGTGGATGATATTGCTCTTTAATTTTTCTGTTGTCATCATAATTCTTTTTAACTTTAAAGAAAAACGCTATAATATGATTCACATACTGACATACACATCAACAAAGGAGAAGCTTATAAACGTACTCAAATGTTTAAAACAAACAGGAATACTGGAAATGGAAGAACTTGAATGCGAGAGACTTCGGCAAGACAGTTTGGTTTTATTTTTAAACTTCTGTCGTTCTGTATTTGTGGTATAATAAACCCTTCAGGATCTGCAACTTTTCCTCTTCGGATGCTCTTCCTCCGACTTCCACCCACAGCGACATCGTTCACGGTTAACCTGTATGCCTCACCGCCCCTGATCCCGCAGAAAAAGGTATATCAACATAGTTGCCTTTAGATTTTGCTGCCGCCTCCTTCATGTGGTTTGATGAACTGGATGTATCCCCTGTGTTTACCTTCATTGGATGCATCAATGGCTCGGCCGTGTTGCTAGCCTGTGATTGAGCTAATATTGGTGGATGTAATAAGGGGCATTTTGACAATACGATGTTTTGTTGTGTTCTTTTGTCTTATACCTTGGCACCATCTGTGTTATTGGTTTGCTTGGTCATTTTCTTAAAAGTGGACGTCTGGTAGTTTGTTGTGAAGTTGAAAGAGATCACTCTTATTTGGGAAACATATTTTCAACCAGTAAGTTCACTCAGGCAGCTGGACATCACTTACAAACACATCTGCATCAGCAGACACAAAGGAGTGGAAGCAAGTATGACAAGTCTCGTGTAATAAGAGTAGCCAAAAAATGTTCAGTCTTAGTCATTTGATGTCTAGTGAAGGTCAAGTCAAGGTCAAGAAGCTAGCCTAGGTTTGATAACTCCAACTCAGCTAAAGTAGAAACATAATATCAGAGGAAGGCGCTATAATGTCGTAATGATCATAGTTTGTGGAGGTGAAAGCTAGAAGAAACGTATTTGAAACCACCTTTGGAGGTTGAGCAAATAAAATAATCTCCACCAGGATGCACTGAGATCGCCACATGATCACCATCGCTCTCCTTAAGCATATGTGTTGCCTTTGATCAAAGAAAGTAGCAAATGTAGCCATGGTTCAATTAGTAAAAGAGAAAATCAGAAGCAAGCAAGTTAAATACATGTCAGTGTAAAAGAGAAAAATCCTAACTTTCTTCCATGATTCAGAAGACCCTAAAGAAACAACCTATAATTTCATACAAAACCCAGCAATGATTCGTTCCAGACCCCATGACACGTTCTAAGAGACTTACTTTTAAAAAAAAATTCAAATTGTCTTTGAGAAAATTATTACCAATGAAGAGGAGGAGAGGGAAGTACTGATGGGATCGAGAGTGAAGATATTATGGAGAGCTGGAGAAGATGAACCACGTCGTTTTGAAGCTTTTGCAACGATGGCCAAGTTCACTTTCTTCGGGCGATAAATACATGATCCGCACATAACATGCCCACTTTCACGACTCGCTTCTTCCATCTTCCACTCTCGATATGTAACATGAAGCAATCGAATTTTAAGAAGAAGAAAACGATGCAGGTGAAAATTGGAAAGTGACGACCGCATATGAATCGATTGAAAAACGGAAGGACATTCATCACGGGACGGAATGCCAAACATGACGAACTCCAGTGAATTAATAAAAGAGTTGATTTTTATTTTTCAGAAGGCCTGTTAGCTTTTAAGTTTCGACGATACAACCCCTTCACATATACAGCACCACGTGTCAGGAAGAAAAAATAGCGACGTGGCATCTCTAATGGAGAGAAAATGTTGCGCTATTATATATAAGAGCATGATTAACCTGAATCTCTTATTTCCCAATTTTTTTTTTTTTTTTAACTAAAAAAGAAAAAAAAAAAGGACCAATCACAGGCCGCCACGTATGTGTGGGGCCCGTAAACAGTACAAAACGATTGTTTATTTGGATTACAAAAGCAATTGTCTTTGGTTTTTGTGGGACCCATCTCACCTTTCCCCCAAAAGCAATCCATTAAATTATCTCCGATATTAATGCTTTAAGATGCGCCCCCCATATTAATGCTCTAATAAAAAAACTCAATGGGCCTTACTGTTTTTTTTCTTTTAGTCTGAGACAAAAAGATTAATAGGCCCAACTTTTTTTATAATCAGCTGAGGCCCATTATGAGCCCAAATAAGGACTGAGAAGTTTAAAACTTGACCCGCACAAGACTTCTCTTCCCATCTCCGCTCTCGAAATTCGATAACCCTAATTTCACAACACCGAGGAGAGAAGCCGTTTCCCTCTTCTCACCACCGGTGAATATCTTCAGGTGATCCCGATTTTTACTTTATTCTGCTATATTTTCTCTTGGATGTCTCTCTGATCAGTTGAATCTGAAATTGGATCGAAAAGATAGATTCTTTGTTAGTTTCTGAAATCGAGAGAATTGAATTGGATTATTGGTTGATTGAACAGATGTCGCGTGTGTACGTTGGTAATTTGGATCCGCGAGTCACTGAGCGTGAACTCGAGGATGAGTTTCGTGTCTACGGTGCCATCAGGAGGTAAAGTTTTGTATTTTTTGATGTAAAGTTTGTGTTTTTGCAATTTGATGTCATGACTGTTTTGTTTATTTTTGTTGTGTAGTGTTTGGGTTGCAAGAAGACCACCTGGTTACGCCTTTCTTGACTTTGAAGACTCAAGGGATGCTCGTGACGCCATTCGTGACTTAGATGGTATTATTCTGCTTGCTTTCTTCTAACATACGGTGCAGCTGATGTGACTTGATGAGTTATAATGAAGAGTTTGATATACTGTTTATGGTAGGCAAGAATGGATGGAGAGTGGAGCAGTCTCATAACCGAGGTGGTGGTGGAGGCCGTGGTGGTGGTCGTGGAGGAGGTGATGGTGGTCGTGGACGTGGTGGTTCTGATTTGAAGTGTTATGAGTGTGGCGAGTCTGGTCACTTTGCACGTGAGTGTCGCTCTCGTGGTGGCTCTGGGAGGCGTCGTAGTCCTTCTCCTCGTGGTCGCAGCCGTAGTCGCAGTCCTCCAAGATACAGAAAGAGCCCAACCTATGGAGGAAGAAGGTTATTGACCTCCTCTTTTCTTTCTGATTTGCGTTTTGTAGTAAAATCAATTGGTGTTGCTTTTAACTAAACTGTCTTTTGGTTTTCAGGAGTTACAGCCCTCGTGCAAGATCTCCTCCTCCTCCAAGACGTCGTAGTCCTTCTCCTCGTGGCCGCAACTACAGTAGGTCACCACCACCATACAGAGGTCGTGAGGAGGTGCCATATGCTAATGGGTAAACTCCCTTTTACTCAAGTCATTTACTGTGTTATCTTCAACTCATATTGATCCTTCATAGGCCGTTATGTGTTCATGTTGCTGATAACACTTTATGTCTTTTTGTATGCAGAAATGGTCTGAAAGATGTGCGCAGAAGCAGGAGCTGAGTGTTGAGGGATCAGGAAACAGACTGTTTGCTTGCGACGTCAAGAGGACAGCTTAAGGGAAATTAGTATCTGTGAATTTCACTAAGCGAATCATGTTTTAGCTGTTGGGGGGATTGGATATGCTTGCTACTTTTGAATTGCTGGATCATGCTTCTTATTTGCGTTTGGATATGAAGCCGTAGTTGTGTCTGCCGTTAGGTAAAGTACTTTTAATATTCCTACCCAAGTTCTTGAAAGACGTAAACAGAAATGAAATTCTGAGTGTTTTGTTTTATTGTGTCGAGGTTCCTTCGGGTTTCTACTGCTTCATTGCTTATCTCTGCTTCTCTACTCTGCCCTGAGACTTCTTCGTTAATTGATTGATCTGCAATGCCACCTTCATAATAGTTTACTACGTTGTGGATCCCTACTTGTTTCTTCGGGTTTCTACTGCTTCATTGCTTATCTGTGCTTGTCTGCTTCTCTGCTCTGCCTGAGGTTTCTTCGTTAATTGATTGACCTGCAATGGCATCATAATAGTTTACTACGTTGTGGATCTCGAATTGTTTCTTCGGGTTTCTACTGCTTCGTTGCTTATCTCTGCTTCTCTGCTCTGCCCTGAGGCTTCTTCGTTTATTGATTTACCGGCAATGGCATCTTCGTAATAGTTTATCAAGTTGTGGATCTCTACCTCATACTGCTTCGGCTTCCTCTTCCTCGTATCTTTGAAAACTTCATCAGCTCTGCTTTTGCCTTCTTCAAAACCCACCTGGCCGTTCTTTTCTGTTACTTAAAAGAGTTTCTGAGGAGCCTCAAGCTTCATTTGTTACACTAGCAGGTATTACCGTCTAGGGGTTTGCAGAAAAGTTTCCATGTTTTCTTTGAAAGTTTTTGACCATCTGCAAAATGTCTTTGCCTTGGAAAATGTTCTGTTTTATGTCCTGATCTCTATAGTTTTTAAGTGCAAAGACGCCTTCTCTTTGAAGGGTTTAATTGCACTGACTCTAGTATAGACTATGTTTTGCATGTCTTCTAGTAAGAGTTGGTCTGCATCAGCTTCTTTGGTTTCATGTTTGGTTCATGGATGATCGAGTCTGGCAAAGGCGAAGACTTTTTTTAACAAAGATTGTTGAGCCTGTTTGTCTTCATTCTTTCAACCAAATCCTATATTCTGAAGTTGTCTGCTTTCTAGAAAAAAATAAATTTACAAAAATGCAAATGATGAAATTCGGTTTACACAAATGCAAATATTGAAATGTATTTGACAAATTCAGTTTCGGTCATATCGAAGTTAACAAGGAATATAAATGCAAATATAAAGAAAAATATGCTTTCTCCTCTTTTGAGCTTTTCTTGCTAGCTAATCGGTCTTTCTGCATGGCTGGCTGATAGATGAGAGAATAAATTCCGGATAGAAAACACGAAGTGTCAGTTATTGTGATAGATGTTCTCGATCATGTTGATTGAGATTTGATAGATAGATTGTCCTCATCTCATATATTTGATATTTGTCTGTACAACTATCTATTTTTGCATTCTTATATAAGTTGAGAGTATAAGAGAATGTCTTCTCTTACCATATTGATGTTGAGCTTCTGTCTGTGTATATAACCAATCACAAACTCAGGCTTTGAGGTTTAGCTTTTACTAAAGAAAAAGAAACCACCCAGAGATGGGTCTCATGAGCCTCTTTGTCTCCTCCATTGTATCAGCGGTTGACATAACCTCAAGTAAATTGTCGACTTTATGTTTTTTTCATTTTTGTCAATGTAATATATGAAAAGCTTAAAGTTGTAAACTATACAAATGCACTACATTCCTTATTCAAACAAATTCACGTTCACACACGAACTAACAAGTAAATCCAAATATAAAGAAAGAATATGTTTTGTGCTCTTTCGAGCTTTTCTTGCTAGCAAATCGGTCTTTTCACATGGTTGGCCGATAAATGAGAACGAATTCGGGAAAGAAAATATATAGTGCCACTTATTAGAGTTACTCTCAATCATGTTTATTGAGATTTGATAGACCGATATCATCGTCTCGTATAAATGACATTTACTCTAAAATATCAAACTTTCCATTCTTACTCATATAAGTTATATTTATATAACCGTGTGTATTAATGTCATTATTTCCATTCTTTGTAATGATAATGAAATCATTAGCTTTTACAATATCTGTACAACTAGCTAACTCATTCTTGAAGTAAAAGGTCGGCCAAACATCCGTCGGATTTGAGACCATAAGAGTCCAAATTCATTGAGTCTATTACAAACAAAGAGTGAGCACAAACGATTCTTCCTTTCATCATCATCATATTAATAAAATAACATCTGATTATTAGTATGTTATAACCGCGTCATTACATTAAATTAATAATCTTTTGGTGCAAAATATTTAAAAAAGAATTCTAAAAAGGATTATTTAGATCTAAAGGCATCAGAAAACCGTCAGAATTGATCTCATCTCTAACCGATATACATATTTTATAATTTACATATAAAAAAATACAAAAATGGTTTTATCCGAGTGATTCATGGATCTTCTAACATAAAACGAGTGTGGCTACTAGAGAGAATCGTCGTAGGCAGAAGCTGTTGGTTGGTCATCGATCTCCTTAAAAATAGATATAGGGGCGTTAATGGAACGCACGTTCTCTCTCTCTTTTCTTACGATTTCCAAGAAAACATATAAAAATTAATCAAAAACAACTAGTAGTAGTCTTTCACTCGTTCTACGTCTTCTTAGGCAGAGAGCATAACATGAGCTGTTTAATTAAAAACACCTCTCTCTCTCTCTCTTTCTCACTCTCTTCATTTTATTTGTTGTTTCACGTGAAGTCAAACTCAATAAATCTGTTACAGCCCATGATCTCTTTCTCTCTCTCTGCCATTTTCTCAACATGAAGAAGTCAGCTCAATACCTCATCCTCTGATTCGTTTCTCATTGCCTAAAGAACAAAAACAAGAAGAAAAAGAAGAATAAGAAGAAGCTCTTCTTGCTTCTGCTTTCGACTAACACAAACATGGAGTTCAAAAGAGACAATACTGTCAGGTTCTAGATTTTCATCAAAAACAACTTTTTAGAAAGAAAAAAAGAAAGAAAAAGATTTGGATTTTTTGGATTCTCAATGATGGAAAAAAGTTGACATATTTTTGCATTTTCAATCCCAATAAAGTTCAATAAAGTTTTGAATTTTTTTTGTTTCTTTTGTGGTAAGTTTTCTCGTTTTCTTTACTTTTCTCTCTACAATGCATTGTCTTAGAATGAACTTGTCTCTAGTTACTGATTTTCAGACAAAACAGTCCTTCATGATCATCTTCTTGATCTCATTGTTAAAACATCAGTTGTTGTGTTGTTTTTTGGTCTGACACAGATTCTATGGAGACGACAAGCAAACCCTAGAAGTAGCAGAGAAGCGTTTACCATTGGCAATGTTCAAACCATCAACAGCTCCATGTCTGAAACCAGAGTTAGGAATCCCAAAGAAGGGCAACAACAAAACCCGTCTCTTCAAATTCCCAAGATTTGGTGGATTCAAAGTGTTTCCAGAGAATTTCGAGATCGAGAGAGACAAGATTCTAGATCCTGGTGGTGACGTAGTGCTTCAATGGAACAGAGTTTTCCTCTTTTGGTGTCTAGTTGCTCTTTACGTAGACCCTTTGTTCTTCTTCCTATCTTCAGTCAAACACACTGGACGATCCTCTTGTATGACCACAGATTTGAATCTTGGAATCGTAGTTACTTTCTTCAGAACACTAGCGGATCTCTTCTATGTCTTGCACATTGTCATCAAATTCAGAACAGCTTATGTCTCTCGTACTTCTAGAGTGTTTGGTCGTGGAGAACTTGTGAAAGATCCTAAGTTGATTGCTAGAAGATACTTAAGATCAGATTTCATCGTTGATCTCATCGCTTGTTTGCCTCTACCTCAGGTATTACTTACTTACTACTCAAACAAATCTTTTTTGTTTCTGTTCTGTTTTGTTTTGTTTGGTAAGGGGTTTCCTGAAAGCCCCACCACGAGGTAAAGCAAATGGCCCACTTGATTACTCAGCAAAATCTTTGACTTGTTTTATATTTTAAAGAGTTTTGAAAATATGTATAACTTTATATCTCCCTTTTGATTTGCAGATTGTTAGTTGGTTTATCTTGCCATCAATAAGAAGCTCTCACTCAGATCATACCACAAATGCACTTGTCCTCATTGTTCTTGTTCAATACATTCCTCGCCTTTATCTTATTTTTCCTCTAAGCGCTGAGATTATCAAAGCGACCGGAGTCGTTACAACCACTGCTTGGGCCGGTGCTGCTTACAATCTTCTTCAGTATATGCTCGCTAGTCATGTGAG
This sequence comes from Sisymbrium irio, assembly GCA_000411075.1. NCBI lineage: Eukaryota > Viridiplantae > Streptophyta > Magnoliopsida > Brassicales > Brassicaceae > Sisymbrium > Sisymbrium irio. The sequence goes on from KE155981.1 coordinate 35,444, forward strand.
TTAGCTATGAAACTGCTAAATCTGCTTCAATTCACCAAAACTAGAGAGCAGAGAGTTTGATTAGTAAGAGACCTTACTAAATGCTCTCTAACCAACTCACAAGAGCTATAAAAGCAATAGTTTAGTCCTATAGCTAAAGTTTGAGAAGCTGAACTATTGGGATAAGAACTAGCTCGGTTTAATGTTATGTTCGTCTTATGTTTTAACATTTTGGGTTTGTTCTGTAGATTCTTGGTGCGGCGTGGTATCTACTGTCCATAGAACGCCAAGCGACGTGTTGGAAAGAAGAATGTCATAAGGAGTTAGGTCCACTACAATGTATTACAGATTTCTTTGACTGTGGTACATTGAACCGAGATGATCGCAATGACTGGCAGAACATAACTGTTGTCTTTAGCAACTGTAATCCTTCTAATGAGATTCGATTCACTTTCGGGATTTTCGCGGATGCTCTCACCAAAAACGTGGTTTCATCTCCGTTCTTGGAGAAGTATTTGTATTGCTTATGGTTTGGTCTGCAGAATCTAAGGTAGATTCATTTCTTTACTCTTCATCTTCTTAACGTTTTTTAGCCTTTTTTTCTAACACAACTTTATTGTTTAAAGTTCTTACGGACAGAATCTTGAAACAAGTACATCTGTTCTTGAGACAATGTTTGCTATCCTCGTGGCTATCTTTGGTCTGGTTTTGTTTGCTCTTTTAATCGGAAACATGCAGGTAAAGAAGTGAAATCTTGTTACCAGCAATAAGCTCGAACTGAATGAGTTATGATCTCATTGATGTTGTTTTGGTTCATGTATTTAGACTTATTTGCAATCCATCACGGTGAGGCTTGAGGAGTGGAGATTGAAGAGAAGAGACACGGAAGAATGGATGGGACATCGTCAACTGCCTCAGAACCTGAGAGAAAGAGTGAGACGTTTCGTTCAGTACAAATGGTTAGCGACAAGAGGAGTTGACGAAGAGACCATTCTTCATTCTTTACCAGCAGATCTCCGTAGAGATATCCAAAGACATCTCTGTCTCGACCTTGTTCGTCGTGTAAGTGTATTCACCACTCAACTAAAACACATATCTCACCATCTGCATGCAAATAGCTAGAGTTGGTCATTCGTGTAAGTGTATTCTTGCAATGATTTGTTTCAGGTTCCGTTATTTGCTCAAATGGATGATCAATTACTAGACGCGATATGTGAACGGTTAGTGTCATCTCTAAGTACGCAAGGGAACTACATTGTACGTGAAGGTGATCCAGTGACGGAAATGCTCTTCATCATCCGTGGTAAGCTTGATAGCTCGACGACTAATGGAGGCAGAACTGGTTTCTTCAACTCCATCACACTCAGACCAGGAGAGTTCTGTGGAGAAGAGCTTCTTGCTTGGGCTTTACTTCCAAAATCAAAAGTTAACTTACCATCCTCAACAAGAACGGTGAGAGCTTTAGAAGAAGTTGAAGCCTTTGCTTTACAAGCAGAGGATCTCAAGTTTGTGGCTAACCAATTCAGGCGTTTACATAGCAAGAAACTGCAACACACATTCCGTTATTACTCTCACCAATGGAGAACATGGGCTGCATGTTTCGTGCAAGTTGCGTGGAGACGGTATAAGAGAAGAATGTTGGCTAAGAGTCTTAGCTTGGCTGAGTCATTCTCTTCTTATGAAGAAGAAGAAGCTGTTGCGGTTGCTGCAGCTGAGGAGATGATGAGTCAACAAGGAGAGAGACAGAGCACTCCATCACGTCATCATACTTCTATTGGTAAACCGCATTTTGCTGCAACAATACTAGCTTCGAGGTTTGCTAAGAACACGAGGAGGACTTCTCAAAAGATGATGAAGGACGTCGAAGTACCAATGCTTCCTAAACCGGATGAACCGGACTTCTCTGTGGATGCAGATTAACTGTTTTTGATATAAATCTTTTTTAAGTTAGAAAAATCAAAAACTTTGCTGCTTGAAGTTAATTACAAAAATTGTTCAGCAGTTTGTATAAATACAGACTATACATCTGACTTCTTTTTTTTATTCAGATTCTCAGTTTTTTCTTTTTGTTAGTTTTCTCGTATAAATTATAGTATATGAATAAGACAAGTTCATCATCAGTAGGTTCTATCTTAGAATCATAATCAACGTGCCCATGGATTAGTTTCGTTTGGTCCCATTACCTATTACATCATTGAGTTGATGCCATTATTGAGATTCAGACATCTCTGGCTATGAAACAAAAGCTTTGTTTACCTCTGTTTCTACCGACACCTTTTCTCTCCACGTCTTGACAGAATGACAGAGACTCAAATGAGTTCAAGTTCAGACAATAATATATTTTATTTTTAGTTTTATTCTTGTTTTAGTTTAATGTCAGATCAAATGCTGGTTTTCTTTAGTTACTTTTTCAGTTTCACAGAATGAAAAAGGAAGATAGATGTAACAACCACGTATTGCATTGCATGCAATGAATTTCTATCAGAAGCCAGAAAAAAAAATAAGAGGAAGACCTTAAGCAGACATTAAGCAACAAGTTCCTGACTATATATATAGATAGAGGAGTACAATTATGAATGTGGCTTAAACTCTAACCTAACAAGGATTAATATATAAGTATAACCAAATTAAAATCAATAAATATCCTACAAACTATGGCTCCAACATTAGAAAATAAGAGACTGAAACTCACAGAATTTAACTGAATCTTGAATCATCATTATCTGCAGCTCTGAAGCTTCATTCTTAGGTTTTTCAACTCATCTGCTCGCCTATGAGATCGAGACCCACAAGAAGAAAGGTGAGACCTTGGAACAACAGGAAGTAGAAATGTACTCCTTGTGAAGCCAACAGACTCCTAACTGCTGCGGTTAGCAAAAGAAAAGCCAGAGCGAGCTCTTTATGGAATATCTTATTGGTTTTCTTCACGGGAACTGATTTTTTCTTTTGCTCCTCAACTTGGCTTATCTCCAAGAGCTCGCTGTCTGAAACTCCTCTTACCATTTGGTTTGGTGGCATCTTCTTGGATTCTTTATCGGTGAGACCCAAAAGATCAGACTCCGATGATCTTCCTGCTTTCTTTGTTACAATCCATTCGTAAGAACTACCGAGTTGGAATAATCCAGATACCATCGCGTTGAACTTGGTGACCGACATTGTGTTCTCAAACAAGAGGTAAGGAACAATGAAAGGGAAGGACTTTGGGGCAGGAAGAATGTTGAGTAGTGACATGAATATCGGTACATAGCAGATGACCCAAACGGGAAGCTCGGCTTCTGGAACAAACATGGTGATTGGAAGGATCACGCAGAACAATGTGAAGGAGTAGAAAGGAAGTATGAGTTTCCTTAGAAGGAAGAAAAGAAGTATGAGATTTGCTTTCTTCCACATTGCAATCTGCAAGAAGAGAGCAAAATCAAACTATTAAATCATTGACATGATCAGATTACATTACAAAACCATAGCTCTTATATACCTTAGAGGTTAAGATTGCTCGAAGACAGAGGCGAAACAGCTGCATGGGTCCAGAGTGCCATCGGTGTTGCTGCTTCTTGTATGCTTCATAGGACTCAGGAACCTCACAAAGAACCTAAGAGATGTTTTTGCTTCAGTGAATTTTACATAAGGCTTTTGATGAAACTGTGACAAGAACATGAGATATAATAGTACCTTGACATCGTTTAGGTATATGAATTTCCATCCATGGAGATGAGCCCGAACAGCTATGTCCATATCCTCGACAGTTGTCCTTTCAAGCCAACCTCCAGATTCCTCAAGGGCTTTGATTCTCCATACTCCAGCAGTACCATTGAAACCAAAGAAATTCAAGAACACACCATTAACTTGCTGCTCAACCTCGAAATGGAAACAGAGATTGATGTTTTGGAGACGAGTCAACAAGTTCTCGTCTTTGTTCACAAACGCCCACCTAGCCTGAACCAGACCTAACTCAGGCTTCTCCTGAAACAACATTGGCATTTCCCAGTTAGAAGCTTCAACAAAACTGGTTTTGTCTCATGACACAACCAAACTAATACTGATTCATCTTACCGACCTTGAAATGTGGAACGGTTAGTTTAAGGAAATCCGAGTTAGGTTGAAAATCCGCATCAAAAATTGCAACAAACTCGTAAGCTTCCACGTAATCACAGCTCATTGCGGATTTGAGGTTACCAGCTTTGTAACCAGTTCTAACTAAGCGATGCCGGTAAATTATGTTGACACCCTTTTGACTCCATTTAGTAACCTCAGCTCTAATTAACTGCTGAATGCTTTCATCATCCGAATCATCTAAAACCTGAATCAGCATTCGATCTTTTGGCCAATCAAGCTGACACACAGCAGATATAGATTGCTCATACACCTGAACAAGAATGTAACTTCATTAATCTAATTCAATAGTGAAGCACAAAAGGTCAATAAAACAAAAGAAAGGTTGATACTTTGTTTTTACATACCTCTCTCTCATTGCACATTGGTATTTGAACAAGAACCATTGGATACTCAGACCCTGATCCTTCAACATCATCGTTTGGGAAAGGCTCTTCATCAATTCTCGGCTTAATCTTCTTAAACTTAATCCAAAAACAGCCTAAGCAAAGAATCAAACGATCTACAGACTGTACAAGGAACAGCACAATACAAAATTTGGAGAGGGCTTTGATTGGAGGAGCGATATAATCAGCTCTTAAACTCAACCAACCAACATAGAGCAAATGAAACAAGCTCTGGATCTCAAGTTTGCTTGTCGGTATATAAAGATTAGGGTTCTTGAAGTAATGCCATCCTCTGTAATAAGCAACTAACTCAAACCCAAGAATCGACAATGAAGCGGCTAAGAAGAGCTTAATAGCTGAGAAAAGCCATCTGTCTCTGCCAAGTCTCTCAGAGCCAAGTCGGTGAGTGAAACTGAGCCGTCTCTTGACTGAACCAAGGAGAGACCAAAACACAGTGGCAAGCCAAGTGAGACACCCAACGGCTTTGTGAGCTTTAAGAAGCAAAACCCAAGTAACTTGTTTAGCGTTCTTGCCTCTACTCTTCTCCATTGGTCTAAACGCACCGTCTGGTTCCTCTACTTCAACGATTGAGTAATTGGGATTCTCCATTTTCACCACAACTGGTGTACCTTTCCTCGTTTCATTCCCCCACAAATCTGAAAAACCAAACCTTGGAGCCATTCTTGCTTCTTCCCAAACAAGTTAAAGATTCGAAAGTTGAAGAATCTGCAGAAAGTTGGTAACTTTAAACTTCCTCAAGACTCAAATCTTGAAGTTGGAGATTTAAGCTAAACCCATGTCTGAAACGAAAATGGAGACAAAAAAGGTGAAAGAGATTTGAACAACCCAGATCCAAGAACCCGGATATCTAAAGACCCATTTTTGAAAAACGGACAAAGAAGCAGCAACAGCTCAAAGGGGTCATTAATAGTGACTTGCGAGAGAGTAAAGACAATGAGTGGTTTGGGGACAGAGAGAGAGAGAAAAGATTGATACTTGGCAATGTGAGAAAGAGAGAGAGAGAAGCAGAAGAAAGAAAGGTGTCTCTAAGAAGTTGTAAGAATCCCCCTTCAACTTTCATGTGAATGTTTCCTCTTCAGCTACCTCAATGATGGCTTCAAGATGCTAATTCATCTCCTTTTTCCAAAATAAAAATTTTAAAAAGAAAAATGTGAACTTTTAGCATCTCATGATCATGAATCATAGAGTAGCATTTTCTATAAACAAATAATAGTTTTGTTTTTTTGAAGAAAAGCTACAGAAAAGAGGTGGATAGACAAATTCAAATTGTAGTGAACAGGTTAATATAATGAGTTAGTAATCAAGAAAAGGTACGAGTTTTTAAAAGGAAAATTTTACTTCAAATGAAAGATTAAGAAGATTCTGTAATAGTGAACAAACCTAGTTTTAGGTTTTGAATGATAAGACGTGGCAATCGCATTTGGAAAAGAAAAAAACACTTGTCTTGAAGCTGTTCATTAAACACCATTATATGGGCAACAAAGCCCCAAATCAGAAGGGTGAAAAGATGTGTGAGAAAAAAGCAAACGAATTTGAAAAAAAAAAGAACAAATAATTATGAGTTAGATTTTTTTTTTCGACCATGATAGTTTGGTTATGAGAAAGAAAACATGTGTTGTGTTTTGTAGTTTGGAAGTGATTAAAATGATCATGGATTCTAGAATTATGTAATCAAACACATATCTTGCAAAACGAAACTGCTCATCAAACACCATCATATGGGCAGCAAAGCCCCAAATCGTAAGGGTTGGAGGTGTGTGGAGAAACACCAAACAAATTCCAAAGAAACAAATAATTATGAGTTATATATCGAACTAATATGTGAGTTAAAAATTATGAGTCAGTTCTCTTCTTTGACTTTATGTGAACCCCCTTTAAAAAGACCAATGTATTTCCTTTGCAAAAAAAAAAAAAAAATCGAACTAATTGTAGTTCTATTAAGAAAATATGTTTTTGTGGGTTTGAAGTGATTAGGTAATAGTTAAAAATGACAATATCTTACCATTTTGAATTATCAATCAACATTTATTTCATATATATATATATATATATATATATTTATTGTACGTTTTATATATATATTTTATCACATTTAATTAACAATATATTTAATTCTAATGTTCAAAAAAAAATATATATTTAATTCTAAATAAATAGAAGATTCAAATTGCTTTGGTAAATTTGATTATATAATATATCATCAAGTAACATAATTTATTATTGAGGATATTTTACCAAAATCATTAAATCATATGGCCTAATATATCTAATTTTTTAATATTTCTAAATTACTAACTCAATATATAGGAAATAATATTAAATATCAAAACGTTGAATTTAAAACTCATTGATATGTAAACCACACTTGTCATATTGGAAAAGATTTAAATAGAAACTGTAATTCAGCATATTTTTACTAAATTTAGATTTTATGAATCTATATATTTTAAATGATATTTAAAAATAAATAAATGAAGTCTCTTAATTTAAGAAAAAAGACCATCTATATATATAGAGTTAGCTTTTGTGATGACATATAATCATCTACATGTAACACATTTTAGTAAACTTTTAAAAGAATATGAAACATTATTTCTCACACTCTAAATCATAAAACTAAAGTATACATATTTTCTTGAAAAAATAATATATTTAGTAATTAATTTTTGGTTCTAGCTCTAGCTTTGTCACCGTTGATGGCAGATTCATGTGATTAAGTTATTTTCAAGAAGTTCATTGCATTGTTTGCTTTCTTGTCTGATTTTGATCTAATGAAAAATTTAAAAAGTATTATTGGTTGTATACTTTGAAATCAATTCAATTAAGTTTAAAACAGTAGATTTTTTTTTTTAAATTGATTCATCTTACAATTTCAGATACACAATTATCAAATCTATATCAAAATACTTATAAAATCAATATGATATCATTTCATTTCTAACAAATTGAGGTTAGAAATAAATTCTTTCAAAAAATATTTATAACGAATTAAATGCCATTACAAAATTTAAGACCGGAAAATAAAATTACAAAAAGTATTTTCTAATAAAAAAATAATAAAATGAAAAAAAAAACTTAAGAAAAGCTAAAATCAAAGTTATAAATGATACTCTAATTCATGTAAACAAAAACATTAAATCAATAACTTAGAAAATCAGAATTTGTGTTTCTTTTGATTCCAAAAAAAGATATTAAAAAAGATATGTTAGGATTTGATTAATTTGGAAACAAATTTCTCTTTACGAAATCTGTGTTTTAGTGTAGTTTAATAAGATGATGCTTTTTTTTTGAAAATATTAACCATGGCAATTTTTTGGAGAGAGAGAGAGAAGAGAAAACGATGATATATGCGTATAATAATAGTAGTCTTTTATAAATAAAAAATTATTTAAACTTTTGAAAGTAATGGTTATAAATTTATTATATAATTTACACATGAAGTTCAATTCAAATCCATTAAAAAATTTCAAATCAAATGAATTGTAAAAATATATTAAACATGAATAATACAAGATTTTAATTTTAATTAAATAACAAATAGGTTTCAAACTTTTTAATGATGAGAATGTAAATAAAAAAAACCAAAAACACTAGATTTTAAAATCTTTTCATACATATATTTTAAATATAATAATTAATAAAAATATATTTAATAAATAATTTTAAATCAATCATTGAATAACAATGAATTATAAAACCTATAAAGTTACTTCTAAGTCAAATATTGAATAACACTACATCAATTCTTTTTCTGTCTAAATATTAAGAAATACCACCTCAATCTTGTTAAGTAATGAAATATTTTAGTCTCTGTTATAGGGATTTTAGTAAGAGTTGCATTTACAATGATTTTTTTAATTTTCAGATTTATATTTTTATTGGTTTATGCACATATTCTTTAGATTTTTAATATCATTAAAATAAAATATTTTATAAATTTTATAAATATAAATCTCTAAGACTCTTTCCAAATTTGACAAATTTCTCAAATCTTAAAATCAAACAACTCATTATAAATCTCTCCCAATAACATGACAAGTGTTTGTTTTTGGTTTTAGTCTATGTCTCTATGTGATTTTTTTGTTTGGGCTTTGAACTTCCTTGTTTCGGGAATTTGAATTTGTTTGTTCTCCCAGCTTATATACTTTTTTTTTTGGGACCAATCCAGCTCATATACATCATCTAATTTAAATCAATTAGAAAAAAACGAAAAAAGCAAAACAAAGGCAACATTTTTGCTCTTTAATTTCAAAAGCTGACCTGTCGGTATCTTCTTTTAGAACTGTAGTACTTTTAACCCTTTCGGTTAACACTTTTAAACCGTTATTGTTTGGAACGGGCAACATCTTTTGAACCAAATGAGATAAGAAAAGAGAAAGTGAATATAACCCTGAATACTGGAATTTCCACTTCTCATTATAGTAAAACTAAATGGAGAAACTGATTCTATTCCAAACCAAGCTAAAGAAGCCTAATTCGGTGTTCAAATTAAAACTACTATTCTAACCAAAATGCCAAAGCAGGAAACATAATTGAAACAAAAACAAATTTTCAGTTTAGGGATGAACAGAGATAAAAGAAATCAAAACCAAAACCAGAAATCGTAGTAAACCGGCCCAAAATCAAAATTCAGTTTGATTTCCGTAACTTCCAAACATAAATAAGCACAAAAGTTGTAACTTGTGTTTCATCCTCCATTAATTGTTCTTGCTATAAGAGTTTTGGGTTTCAATGGTAAAATCTATTTTAACAGACAAATAAACGTCAAAAGAATAACTTACTGCATACTTCCGGATCCTGAAGTTTCTATCTCACATAGGACTAAGTACCAATCCTGAACTCTGTAAGCTGTAAGAAGCCTAGATTTCTTCTAAATATGAATTTTCTAGGATCCCCTAATTTCTATAAATCCTGCAGGCACCAGAAGTCGCAGCTTATTGTTAAAGTTAGAGTCTCCCTTGTTGATTTTCAAGAGCCATTAAAAATGTTGTGATTTCACCGTCCTTTTGGATTCACTGGCCACCATTGATCATTTCCGTGTCTGAATCTTCTTTCTCAGGGTGTTTGGACTCTGTAGCAGCAGCTGTAGATGAAGTAGTAATGTCCGAACAAGATTCAACAGCCGTTGGGTTTTGTTTCCCATTTGCTGCTGCTTCTTCTTGATGATCTGTTATAGAATCATGTTCCATATCAATAGAAGGGTTTGACTCAGAATCTGCTGTATCACCCCTTTGAGCAACTTCACTTTCTTTTTCAGCGACAGGTACGGATGATGACAAAGATGAGAATGGTGATTCTTCTTTGCACTCAGGGTTTTCTGAATGTGAGATGAAGCCGTTACACAGCGAGGACTCACTGGTGTCATTTGCTGCCGCCCCGGGACTCTCAACAGTGCCATCTTGGATAGATTCTGTGTTCAAAGTATCTGTTTTCTTCTCATCTTGAACTTCTTCGGGTCTAAGAGTTGATGGTCTGGTCTGAACCCTGCATCAACCAACACCAGAAATCAAAATCTGTTTAAGCTAGTTCTCTTAATACAAGATTCTTCGTTCTAGCCAATCCATAAACATAGCAAAAGGATATACATTCTTCTTGTCAACAAAAAAATTTAAAAAGAGTGAAAGGTTCTACCTGCTGTAGAGGAGCATGTATGCTCGTTGAGAAAGGACATCTTCTAGTTCAACTTTTTCCACCTGCGAGTATTTTGAGACACGATTAGAATATCTCTGGAAATTCTAGTTTCGTCAAAGAAAACATTAGTAATATGCAAAGAAAACAACAAGAGTTGATAAGAGACGATACGTACCTCAGAATCGTCTATTCTATACCAGTCTCCCCGGAAGTCCTTAACATAGCAAATGTAGTGGCCGAAATATGAGGCATTCAGCAAATCTAAATGGACAATTACAGCGTAGAGTTTGTATACATCTGATCCTTCTCCCCCGCTGCTCGTGTAAGGGCTAAGATCAAATGTCTCGGGAAAACTAATTCTTTTGTTCAGTTTACCAAACCTCCCACCCTGTACATAGATATATTAGACAACCAACGTCAGAGGAATAGCCAATAGGCAGACGCAAAGCGACTAACTGAGAGCAAAAGTGAGAGGAATGGAGCTAAAACCTGGAATCTTTTTAAGGCAATTGTAAGAATATTAGGAGCAGAACGAATTGAAAGGCGCTTACATGCCTTCACATAGTCATTACATCTGGAAAAGAGAGACAAGCTTCAGAAACAATGTATATTCACAAGATGGACATATCAACAATGTCTCTGGTTTAAGAAAAACTAAGGCTTGAGAAGGAATATATAAATACCTATCACATTTGTAAAGGTTATCTCCCTGAAGCCACTCTTTAGCTGTGAACTGATCGAGACATTCCTCCAATGATACCGCATCCCCGTGGATCTCAACGGTTAAATCCATCATATTTTCGTATTGGTCAGAAACATTACTGCAAACAGTACACTGGACCTGCAAAAGTTACATTAAAAAGCGCAGAAAATTTGAGAAATCATTACAAAAAGAGACAACGAATCAGGATGAATGCATCACAAAAAGAGTGATATGTTAGATAAAGCACCCAAAAGCAAGTATGAATGCATCTTAAGACAACTAAAGCAAGTATTTACTCGGACATCTTCAATACACAGAGACCAGAGTGCAAGGACAATTGCGATCATGATTACATAGAGACCAGAGTTATGTTTCGAGTCACCATTGTCCTAGGACTAGGATACATAAATCACTCTCCATTCACTCACATTACAAGCCTCTTAAGAGTGAGTTGATAAGAAAGATCCAATATGCCGCCCAGGCTAACCTGATTTTAATTTATAACCTAGTAACCCAACGATTCAAACCTAAGACTAACATTAGTATGTGACACACTTCCCATCTTTCTTGTATTAAATCTAATGGTACGTCATTTTATATTAAGAATTGCAAATACAGCACTAGACCTGATACTGAGAACAGGAAACATCACCTGTGACTGAAGGAGACCGCCAAATATGTATTGTATAAGTGTTGTTTCTTGGGCACGAGGTGGCACCACTTTTTCTCCACCAAATTCGTCGAGGCAAACAGATTGCATAATGTCAATTACAAACCTAAAATCACATAAAGTTTAAAAAAGCATCAGCTGACAGGTTAACGGACATTGCACCGCTAGGCTCATACCATCGAGTAAAAATAGCTGACCTCATCAACTCATGAGCATCTTCCTGTCTCCCATAACCAAGATTTCCTCCAATGTTAGGTAACCGTGAAATAATTTTCATTGGTGAAAAAGGAAACCGGCTTATGTTTGCTCTTTCGAGATGATTTTCAAATTCACAGAAGAAGCACCAATCATTGCGCCTACCTGTCAAACAAAACATAAAAGCAAAGTTGAAGCACGTAGAAAATCCAATTTAAAGAGTTGTGAAGCATTAAAATCACCTCCGAATGGAAACTTACATTCTCTCTTGTGGCCTCTCTCTAGTAGGTATGCAACAAGAGGGCGTGTCCATGAAAGGCATTGTAGAACCACATTAGCGTAACAACTGAAATACGATTGACATATACGAATAAGAAAATCAGACTGAAGTATACAAAAAAGTAACTTGCTTTAAAGCTACATTAGAAACCAGATGAGCAAAAAAAACCTGTTTCCACAATTGATGAGCCCACAAGGAGCCAATGTAGGTTTGTCCCAGTTAAAATATTTAACAAAAGTTTCGTATGGGAAAATAACCTGCAGAAGAATGCAAACAATTCAATCAGACTCGCACAAACAAAACTATCAAGAAGAATGTCAACATCAGATGAGTAAAATAAGGCACATTACATCTCCTGGCTTGATAACAGTCTTGCTTTGGCTCAACTTAGGAGCTAACCCAATCTTAGACGCAGAGATATTCCCAAACAGAGAAGCTTTTAAATCGACATCGTTCCTACTCGCTGGTGACGAGTCAGTACTCTTAAACACCTTGCATTTTCGTTTATGCCCCGAGTCCCAATCTGACTTTTGGCACCCCGCAGAGCTAAAGTAGCAAAACAAAGATGAAAATCAAATTCAAGAACATATGCTCAAAACTCATAAAAATCAAGACTTTTTTTATCAAGAAGAGAAAGCAAGACTGTTCTGTTGAAACATTATAAGACATTGACAGAACTAAACTATCCGCTAATCTAGAGAATGACTTATAAGGCCAAAGCCAGCTTATTTCAGACAACAAAGTCCTAAAGATCATAACTTTCAAAAGCAAGATTGTTCTCCAGCTAAGTCTACATCGAACCCAGGAACCCTTAAGGAGCAAAGTGAGAGTCTTTGAATCCAGGAAACCCTAATTCTGGAAAAAGATGGAAACTTTCCAAAACGAGAAGGGAGGGTAGGGTGATTATTACCAGTAGCGAACGGATTTGCAACGAGAGCACTTCTTGGTGGTGGGTTTCCGACAGACGGAGCATTCGTCAGTTTCGGGAACCATGAAATCACGACGGTGGTCGCTGTCGAAACCACCGGAGGCGCCGACCTCGAAGTACTTGGCCGC
>KE155981.1:64772-85424 GCA_000411075.1 Sisymbrium irio
AAGAGGCTTGAAGAAATGTTTATTGGCCCATTCTCATAATCTTTAGTAACCCTAGATCTTTCCATCTATTATCTATGATTGATCCGAATTAAAAATGCAAACAACCATGACTTGCCAAGAAATATTGAAAACCTAGAATCGAATTTTGATAATATTTAGAGCTTTCAGTTTCGTACGAATAAAGGAAAAATACTTCCTAACCAAACCCTAGATTATAAGCTCAAAACCCTAAAACACAGAAAAGAGAAGAGAAGAGAAGATGTCGTCTTATCCGTTCTGTCTCTTCATTGCCAAGCTACAAGAATAGCATAATAAATCTTAAACCCTAGTAATCTCTGTTGGAGATTATTTATCATAAAGAGATTTAATATAGGTGAATCTTAAACATATACATAAAAAAAGAACTCTTAATCCGGGAGAAGAGAGCAGTCTGGCATCATCATCGATGATGTCGTTTCAGGTTCTACCATGTTTTTCGATTTCCGAAGACGTCTGAAAAAAAATGGTTGGTCCTTCTCGGAAAGAGTGTGAACTGGTCTTGAAAGCACACAAGGTAAGGGTAAGGGCATTGCGCATCGCCACCAGCTGCAAACAGAACGAGCATGAATAGCATCGACACTGTACCCAAGTTTCTCGGAGATAACGTGGAGAAGCTCTCCAGGGAGCTGAGTCCAGTCTGGACTCATCCATGATGATGATGATGATGATGATACCTTCCTCTTCTTCTTTGAAGGTTCTGCCATTTTTTTTCGCTGATTGCTGCGATTTCGATATCGTAAGGAGAAAAAAGCGGCAACTAATACAACAATAATAGAAGCCCATTATAGAAATCCATTACCAAAGTCAATAAAGAACCCAGATCAACCAAGCCCAATAAAGCCCATCTTAAGTTAAGATTTGTAACTTGTATGTATGACTTTCAGTTCCACACCCTTAAGTGACGTCAGGTTGAGTTATGAATAAAAGCACAACACCAAAAGTTAGTAATTCCCCAAAATGACTGAATTATGTACGTAAATGATATGTATTTTATGTCCATGAACTGATCTTTCTTATTATAATGCTCTGCACGAGAGGCTCACAGTCACGCCTCACGAGAATGAACAGCTTCTTGGTGCGTAAGGGTAGCCCAAGCCCCAGGGTATTGGATCAGATCCTACGATCTCCACTTTAACTAAGCACTGAAGCGGAGATGGAAGCTCCATATGATCTTCTGACTCAGCTCCTCCTACACCAATGCTTTAAGTGTTTCTTTATCCCTCGCTGCTCTCTTTGGTTGTTTTTGTGAGATGTTGAGATTTCTTGAAATCAGATATTCTTTAACTAAAGTTAATTTAACACTCACAGATCTCACACAACAATAGACAATAGGACCTTTTGAGTAAAATCTTACACACATACCATTAATTCATTTCAATTAGTCTTGGGAACATGCAAAAGCTAAAAAGACTACGCTCAGATACAATTTCTTTCTTGCTTCACCTTGGAGCAGAACTCAAGGACACAACTTTTGTCTCCTTCCCAAATCAACTTCACAATGATCGATTCACCTATGTCCACACAGTTAGCTTTGAAGAATCCTTTCCAGCCTCCTACCAATTTTATTCTATCACCACCACTCCTCTCAGACCGCAGATCCGTAGACCACTTCACACCGTTTTTATCCAACATAGTCATTTTAGTTTCCGTGTTGATGCCATGCATCCTCGTGAAGCGTATTGGAAGAAACTGCAACAAAGATTAATTCAAAAGAATAAAAAAAGGATTTAAGACTCTGATAGAATGTAAACAGACAAATGAAGTGTTGATGAAGCAAACCAGTTTGGACTTTTTGAGGTTGGAAAGTTTGAGAGTTAATGTCACAAATAGGTTTTGGGATGGTGAAGATGAAGAAGCTTTCCATATCGATCTAGGCTTGTTGAAGCTTTTCTCATCTTGGTTGCTCTCTTTTTTGCTGTTGGATTCTGTGGTAAGTGACTTTATTTCATCAGCTACGGAGCAATCTTCTTCTGAATCTTCTGAATCTTCAGAATATGTGGACGAGGGACACTTGCGTAGAACCAGAGTTCCTCCTGTTTGGATCAGTTTGAAAGTGCAGACACTTCCAGCTCTAAGTCCATTGGCACTACAGAATCTTCTCCACCCTCGTGTGATATACATAGTTCCACAAGAATTCTTTCGTTTCAAATTTAAAGTCCATGACGTCCCCTTTTCAGTCAACAGAACAATCTCTCCACATCTTGTCTCTAGACCATTTGCCCTCACAAAACTCATTGGAAGATTCTGGAAAATCATTACAACAAAATATGGTTTTGATCAAATTCAGACACTATAATGAGAGTTTTTTTGGATAAAACTAGGAGTAGATACCAGTCTGTCATCTCGGAGGCTTGAAGGCGTGACATTAGCCCCATAACAAGAGTAATCTAGAGAAGAATATTCTGCTGGATTCTTCTTCACTTTCTTATTGCTTTGAATCTTCCCTGAAAAAGACAAGAATCAAATTTCATCTCGTCATATTCAAACTGGTTCTCTCTATCATCTTACATGTGTCACTCAAAGTCAGAGTTATACAGAACACAACTCACCAAGCTTGTTCTTGTCGTCCAAACACGATCCATATTGAATCTCACAACAACTGGGTCCGAAAACTGTCACGTGGAAAGCCATGTCTTTCTCTTGTCTGAAAATGACAATGTCACCTATTCGTAGATCGTGTGCGAGAGCGAACTCTTTCCAACCATGAGTGAGTTTCCGGCCATCTTCTACCTTCAATTTCCAAGTTATCTCCGACGCGTCTGATCTCAGCTTCGCCATAGTCTTGTACTCACTTCTTCCCTCTACATGCTTGAAGCAGAAGGCTACAGGAATTGTCTGAAGGAACATGGACATAAAAAAACAGAACCATCTTTCTCAATTTGCTTCCCAAAAGAGAGAGAGAAATATTTAAAAGAAAGGAGGGAGATTGATGAGTACCAAGTAGCTGTGGAAGCCGGGAAGAAGAGGCTTTAAAAAATGTTGATTCGCCATATTCTGGAAGTTCCTAAATCTCTTACCCTCTATACTGCAATTTCATGGTGGATAGAGTGTAATAAACACAAGCTCAGAGAGCTTTTAATGAATTTTGTGTCAGACATTTTTCCTGAACTTGGAGACGGTTTCCATTGGTGAAAGCTATCAATGGTAATATACATATTTATTGTTGAGCTATATGTTTATTTTTTTTCCCTGTATATTCATTAAAGGACTTGGTTTCCGAGGAAGACGTGTTAGTGGGATTTGACTACATAAATTTATTAAGAGTGAGAAGTAATAGAACAAGAATGATCTGAAGTACTGATTATTAACTTTCTATGGGTTTTTTTAGAAAGAATATGTTGTCCTGATTATTACTAGAACTTTATTTTCTGTTTAAATGAACTTACTAACAGAGTCAAATGGAAGAATAGAAGCTGTGCGAGGGTATGGACATTTCAGGCTTTGCAGCTAAGCCTGCAGAAAGTGATAGACAAAAACAGAAACTGAATATAAATCTCAGAATAATACTTTCTTTTCTTTCTTTGCAAGCCTCATCTTAGTTTGCAAGCTGCCAAACAAAGCAAAAAACCTCAACAAATGATCCCTAGGCTAGTTACGAACAAATCCCATGGTTGGTAGTTTATGGTAACCTACTTAATTTTCCTGACATGCAGGTAAAGAAAATTGAGCTCCCACTCAATCCAGAATCATCCGGAAGCTCTTTAGCCGAGCATGAGGTATACATTTGTTCCAAGTCTCGAATAAACAGCACACGGTCACCTATATCGCTGACCACAACCCATTTACCAGCCTCCACATCTAGCTTACTCACTCTAAATTTTTGCAGCCTTAATATCTGATGAAGATTAGTGAGGATTGCCTGATCAACCAAGAAAAGTTCATCATCACCAGATGGAACCAGATAGTATATAACTCCACGAGACGTTTAAATCGCATCGTGAAAGTGTATTTCATGCGAGTCGATTCCAGCGAATAAGGATCTATAACGAAAACGTCTCCATTACGAAAGGTTGCATAAAATCTGCCTCTAAAAGTGGCTAACTTCGTGCACCAAGTAGCTGACATTTTATTAAGCCGCACCCACTTCATTTCATCACTTCTTAAGACCAACAAATCTGCCTCTAAAAGTGTGAGTAGCCTTCCATGATTGAAGTATCCAGGGAGCTCTGGAGGATGGAAAACACAAGTTGGTCTTCTTGACTCCACTTGTCTTCATCCGTGGCCACCATTAGCTCCTTTCCATCTTCTCCTTGTGTGGTTTGTCTTGGCGCTTCACTTGAAGTGATATGGGACCATAGACCTCTTCCACCAAGGGCATTCTTGGTCAGTCTTGACCAGACTAGGTAGTTTGCACCCTTAAACACAACCGGAAGTGTCATGTTCTTGCCTTGTTCCATTGTGTGTTTTCAAAGAACCGAATTGAATGAGAATGAAGAAGAAGGAGAGTAGCTTTGCTTTGCGGAAGTAGAATGAGGTTTCAGAAACACAAAGGCTCTGATACCATAAAATTTTAATGACGTTTTAATGGAGAATAAGCAGAAGAACACAAGGGAACAGAAGAGAATATGTGTGTTTAATTCAAGAAGAATAAAGAAGAGAGAGTGGAAGTGTTTGTTTGTTTGCGTGAGTTAGATGGAGAATAAGAAGGATTATATTCTCTTGGTTTTACATCAAGCTGCTTACAAGGTATTTAAAGGCTCAGAATAGTTAGGGTTTACAAGATTAAATAACTAGGAGGGATGGAGAGCAGACAAAAGCAGTAACTGATTCCCACGCTCCTCCAGCTTGCACATGTGCCCAGGCCTGCCTTCACTAATAATAAACAACTTCAACTTGCTCCAGCTTGCGCCTCCAACGGTCATCTCCTTAAGCAAAGGAAGCTTGTGGACGCCAACTTGTCATCCCCTCTGATTTTTCACTTATTACTTGCGTGACACTTCTTATTCATGTTCCTTTTTCCTTATTTCTGACCAACAAAACTGACCCGAATCTTATTTTGTTCATGCATAAACACAGTGAACGCATAACAGTATTTACCAAAAACAAACGTGAAGAAGAATCACAGAAGATGAGGACTCTAGTTTGACGATGACCGAATAAACCCTAAACCTCTTCTTCGATCAAACTGTCTCCTATACAGCTATGGCGTACGGGCCAAGAACTATAGCGAAAACCTTAATTAAAATTTGTGAAGCTTATATGGGCTAGTGCCCACTTCAGATAAGTTTGACCTGGCCGCGATCAGTTTACCCGAGCCCATATCTGCCTTACACAACACCGTTTCAAAATGAGAAGAAAAACCCAAGAATTAACAAAACTCCTTTTGTTTTTGGTTTTTTAACAAAACTCTGTTCTGGTGGGGAATAAAGGAATAAACTCTTCAGCTATGACCGAATCCTGTTTTTAGTTCTCTTTCTCTTTCTCTTTCTACCATTTTTTCTTCAAAGGAATATGTAAAATTCCCCAACTCTTCTTTGATGGGGCAGTAGATTGGGCTTTGAATTAAGTTACTCTTGCGGATTGGGCTTTGAGTTAACTTCGATCGTTTTGGAGTGGATCTGGTCGCGGGAGCGACGATCTCAAAAACCACTTTCGCTAAAAAATTAATCTTGAGTACCACTGCTTAATCTGACTACCACTCTATATGTGAACTGTCCTTTATACTCTTAATGAAGGTGAGCTAATAAAAGATTTCTTCTCGGTTTCATCCTCATGCGATTTCGCTCGAGCCATTTTTCCAATCACGGCCTCCGTCTCCGCCTCCGTCTCCCCCTCCGCCTCCCCCTCCGCCTCTGCCTCTTTATGTTTAAAAATTGATTGTTTTAGTGTGTACAATAGATTGGTAATCATGTTTAATGGACCCAATAGTTCTAGTACATGTTTATCCTTTTTTTTTTTACGACTGTAAATGTTTATTCCTTATGTTATCAGTTTAACGTAGTTGTATCTAGTAGATCTAACTGTATTTAAGTACTTAATTGCATATGCATAATGTAATCCATACAACAATATACACAACAAACATCATAAACACACATTTACTGGCTAGTATACATAGTTTTTCCTTTGGATAATCTACTGAGCCCAGTGTTTCATTGGAGCTTGTAGGCATGAAGGCAATTCGAAATGCTCAAGCAAATCTTGGTATTGGTTTCAATACGACCGTTAGGCTGAAGCAAAAAAAAAAAAGACAAAGCAAAGAAATTCATCAGATACATACTCCTAAATTTCCTTTTGCTAAATGTACCGAATTTTATGTCATAAAAAGAGTAAGAGCCTACCTTCAATAACATGAGAAAATGAGGCTTAAAAAGGTAATCTGCAGGCAGCTGAGTTCTCCCATGATATATCCCACCCTACGTTCAGTATCAACAAGACCTCAGATGGCGAACTGCAGACTTTCTCCGAAAGCAAGAAGAGAAACCATGTATACGAATATTCAATTAAGAGAGAAATTAATAGAATCAATCAATAAATGAAGATATTGATGCTCCATGATCGTGCTCGCCTAAATCAAACACCACCACTCTTGATAGATACACAATTATGATATAACACAACCCAAAACACCGTTTCTAGAACTATAGATGCAAATTAAATTAAACATAGGTAACATATGTATTGTAAACTTATCAAGAGAAGAATTTGGTTTGGGGACCACCAAGTAGCATATCTGCAACATATAACTCTCAATACTTGATAAAGAAAGTGTGTACATCTTATTGCATAAGTAATCTATCACATCAGAATGTTGATGCTTGTATAAATAACTAACTGTAATCCACTTACACAAGAATGGAGAATAAAAAACTCGGACGAGCCAACCATTTGAACCACACTCAGCCGATAAGGCTACAAGGTGGGGGTGATCTCACGGGGTGACTCATCCGATTCACCTCGAACCAGTGAAAGAAACCTTTTCATCAGCATTTTGATTATCAACCTAGAACCAACAATTTTAGTTCACCTATGCATATCGAAGAGTTTTTCAAACCGAATCCAGATCAGGTAAGTAGTTTTCAAACGCTATACTAATCTTTAAAAGCATTAAAATCTTCATTCAAAATCCTAATATTCTATCTATAACCAGAAGCTGAAAAAATAAATTTCTAATCTGCTCTGGAGAAGGAGATTAAGAAAACCTAAATTCTGGAAACATCCACAGTATAAAGCAATAAAAAATTTCCTGATACGAAACGTCACAATTCTCAGGAAGGAGAATAAGAGCAAACCCAGAAATTAGTTTCTCCTAAGCTGTTATAATCCTTATCACTAACGGTTGCAAGCTTAATTCAAATGTGGAGTGAGAGGTACCCAAGTTCAACCGTCACCGTCTATGCTGGTAATGGGTGTTGGCTTTTTCCTGCAACAAGATTCAGAGAAGAGAATTATTTTTCTTCAAATTTATTTATTTTTGTTAATTTGCTTTTGTGGAATAAAAAAATCTTAGCTCGTAAAAGAACATGAAAAGAGGGTTGGTTCCTTAGTAATTTTAGATTTTTATTAAAGGTATAGTAGTATTTACTTATGGTTTTAATTTAAAAGAAAATTGAAAAGAAATTAGTTATTAGAAGAGTGGCATGCCAACCCGTTGACTGTGGTTTTCTAGCAATTGATCCATCTAGGGGATGCTTTGGGATTATTCTTACAGATCTATCGAGTTTTATCATGTTTCACGTTGCCGGTGGCTCGCAAATTACTCAACTAGCTTTGACTAATCGGAGGAAAAAGCATGCAATTAGGCACGGGTCAGAGGTCGGCGTGCTTTTTTCTCGTATTCGTGAAACACGTGAATGAACTCAAACTGTTTAAAATATCTCATAAATATAGGCAGACAAAAACAAAAAAAAATGAGTTAAAAAGTCGACTAGAGACACAAGAGGGCTGCTAGTCTTCTTCCATATTGTCCCACCAATAATTTCAGGTCTCTCTCTCTCGCTTTCAATCTCATATTCCTCTAAATCCTGTTCGTTCAACGTGAATAACACTTGGTAAGTTAAAGTTACAAACAAAAAAAGAAGAGAATAACACATGGTAACTTCCTAGTTGGGGGAGTGCATCTTGGTGAATGAGCACTACCCTGTATATAAAAAGATGGGCGTGAAACCATATTAGTATCACAAACAACTCCACTTTTCATTTCTTCCTTGTTGATATTCCACAAAGTTATATTAGCTTAAAGGAGAAGGAAAGGCTCTTAGAACTCGATGAGTACCATTCACATTACTCTTTCTTTTCTCTTCTTTTTCACTTTTAATTTTCGGGACTTGTCTGCAGTTTCCAATAGACATATGTGTCGTCCAGAACAAAGGGATGCACTTCTCCAATTCAAGAATCAGTTTGATATTCAGAAGTCTTTTACTGCTATTAGTTATCCGAAGACGGAGTCATGGAGAAATAGCAGCGACTGTTGTTATTGGGACGGCATAAAATGTGATGCCAAATCGGGGGAAGTGATGGTGATCGACCTCAGTAACAGCTGCCTGCATGGCAGGTTTCATCCGGATTCCACTCTTTCTAGGCTACAATATCTAACCATTCTTGACCTTTCATTTAATGATTTATATGGTCCAATCCCATCTTCAGTTGAAAAACTTTCTCATCTCACTTCTCTCAATCTTTCTGGTAATCTGTTTTCGGGTCAGATTCCATCCTCAATTAAAAATCTTTCACATCTCACTTCTCTCCATCTTTCTAATAATATGCTTTCGGGTCAAATTCCATCCTCAATTGAAAATCTTTCTCATCTAACCTCCCTCGATTTTTCTTCTAATCAGTTTTCGGGTCAAATTCCATACTCCATCGGAAAACTTACTCATCTCACTTGTTTCGAATTGTTTCTTAATCAGTTTTCGGGTCAAATTCCATCTTCAATTGGAAACCTCTCCCATCTCAAATCTCTCGGCTTTTCTTCTAATAAATTTAATGGTCAGATTCCATCTTCAATTGGAAAACTCTCTCATCTCAATTCTCTCGACCTTCATACTAATCAGTTTCGGGGTGAGATTCCATCTTCAATTGGAAATCTCTCTCTTGTCAAATCTCTCGACTTTTCTAATAATCGTTTTAGTGGTCAGATTCCATCTTCAATTGGAAAAATCTCTCATATAGAGTCTCTCGACTTTTCTCATAACCATTTTAGTGGTCAGATTCCATCTTCAATTGGAAATTTCTCTAATCTCCTAACTCTCGACCTCAGTTTTAATAATCTCTATGGTAAAATCCCATTTTCTTTAGGAAACTTGAACCAATTGATCTCTTTCAATGTTGATTCCAACAAGTTTAGTGGTATCTTTCCAATTGCACTGCTAAATTTGACAAATCTGATGCATCTATCACTCTCCTACAATCAACTCACAGGGACGCTTCCTTCAAACGTCTCTTCACTCTCTAACTTGGAGGGATTTTATGCATCTGACAACACTTTCGTTGGAACCCTTTCTTTTTCTCTCTTTACCGTTCTTTTTATTGATTTTTCAAATAACCAACTGGACAGCACTCTTGAGTGTGGGAATACATCTTCACTACGAAACATAAGTTTTTTAAACCTTGGTGGTAATAAATTCAAAGGACCAATCCCACCGTCCATTTCCAAATTAGTCAATCTTGTGACACTTGACCTTTCCAATTGGAACAGCCAAAGCATCAAAGTTGACTTGAGTATCTTTTCCAATCTCAAGAGCCTCCAAAAACTAGGATTATCCCATCTGAACACCACTACAATTGACTTGAACGAAATTTCATCATTTTCCAAGTCTCTTAATACATTATATCTCTCCGGAAACCATGTTTTAGCCGGAAACAAAAGTTCAGTTTCAGATCCTCCTTTGCTAAGTTATTTATACTTGTCAGATTGTGGGATTACCGAATTTCCAGAGATTTTAAGAACCCAACTGCTTATGGAGATTCTAGATATTTCCAACAATAGAATCGAAGGTCAAGTCCCTGGCTGGTTATGGACGCTACCGAAACTGCATTACGTGAATCTTTCCAACAACACTTTCATTGGTTTTGAAAGTTCAAGGAAACATGGACTATCATCTGCCATGACACACTTGTTTGGTTCTAAAAACAATCTCTCAGGAAATATTCCTTCTTTCATATGCAAATTCTACACTCTAAGAACTCTCGATTTATCAGACAACAACATCAACGGATCAATCCCTCTTTGTTTGGAAAATCTCAAGACTAATCTCTCAGTTCTCAACCTCCGTCAAAATCATCTTAGTGGAGACCTTCCAAGTTATGTATTTGAAAATCTAAGGTCGTTTGATGTTGGTCATAACCAACTGGTGGGAAAGCTTCCAATATCTTTAATCAATTTCTCTAGAATGGAAGTTCTAAACGTGGAAAGCAATAGGATCAACGACACGTTTCCGTTCTGGCTGAGTTCTTTACAAAACCTGCAAGTTCTTGTCTTGCGTTCCAATGCATTCCATGGACCGATACATCAAGCCTCGTTCTTCACTTTGAAAATCATCGACATCTCACATAATCATTTCAATGGAATTTTACCATGGGATTATTTTGTGAACTGGAGTAATATGTCATCACCTTGGAAAAACGAAGATCAGTCGGTTCCAAGTTACATGGGAGATGAATCAGGATATTACCATGATTCAATGGTTTTGATAAGTAAAGGAATAGAGATGAAGATGGTACGTATCCTGACAATCTACACAGCACTCGACTTCTCTGGAAACAGACTTGAAGGCGAGATTCCAAAGTCCATCAGCCTATTGAAAGAGCTTCATGTTCTTAACTTGTCAAACAATGCTTTCAGTGGTCACATCCCATCATCTATGGCAAACCTGACTGCTCTCGAGTCACTTGATGTATCCCAAAACAAGCTTTCAGGAGACATTCCACAAGAGCTTGGGAATCTCTCATATCTTGAGTACATGAACTTCTCCCATAACCAGTTTGTCGGTCTAGTACCCGGAGGCACTCAGTTTCGAAGGCAGCCTTGCTCTTCCTTCGAACCCAACTCAGGACTTTTCGGTCCTGCTCTTGATGATGATTGCAAAGATATCCACATGCCCTTGTCGCAACAGTCTGAAACGCCAGAAGAAGAAGAAGAAGAAGATGAAGAAGAAGAGGAGGTGATTAGTTGGATTGCTGCTGCAATAGGATTTGTCCCAAGTGTTGTGTTTGGATTTACAATTGGATTCATATTGGATTCTTACAAACTAAAGTGGTTCACGAGTCCTTTTGGCCAAAACAAACGCAGAAGCAGAAGCAGCTCAAGTCACTAGAGGTAATGTTCTAAAGTTGGTAGTAGAATAAATACTACATATTATGCTAGTATTTTCTAGATGAATGAAGCGAAATTAACAGATTAAGCTATTTTTGTTTGTGTAGCCTTCTTAAATCCAAGTTGAAGCAACCAAACCAACCAAATGGACTGCATAGATAGAAGACAACTCATCTATGACCCAAACTGTTTAGTGTCAGTTTGTCACAGTCTTAATTTCTGTTTTTGTTTCCGGCTTAGCAATGTGTGATTCTCTTTTACTCGTTTTTCAACCAAAGTTTTTGTGTCTCTGTAATTGAACATTGAACAACTTTTTTATCAAAGCTCAAACTTAGTCATATTTATTAGATGGACATGAATTGAGACAGATAATTATGTAACTTACGTTCTTGTTCCTACAGTGCCCGACTAAATCAGTGGTTCTGCTGCTAAACGAATAACAAAGATTCAA
Source organism: Sisymbrium irio (assembly GCA_000411075.1). Lineage (NCBI taxonomy): Eukaryota > Viridiplantae > Streptophyta > Magnoliopsida > Brassicales > Brassicaceae > Sisymbrium > Sisymbrium irio. Next base: position 76,517 of record KE155981.1, read on the forward strand.
CACACATATCAGAGAATAATATTTCTTTAATCCTTCTGTTGGTAATATTGATTAGCTGAATAAAATGATAGATAGCTTATTTTTATCAGACGAGAGACTTATATATAGCAAATGTTTTATCTTTGATTTCCAGTTTTAGCTTTAAAGTTGCAATTGACTTTATTTTTTTAAATATGTTTGAGCATTGCCAGCTTTGACTGACGTACTACAATAACAAAAATCATTCCAGTTTAAAAAATATAGGAAGCTCTTCCATAATCAAATACTCATATAAGTGATTTTCATTTGAAAACAACGGAAGCAGAAAAAAAGAAGTAGATCTTCAGGGAGAAGAGACCAATCTAGCATCATCGATGAATATCTCTTCTTTTCAGTTGCCATGTTTGCGGAGGGAGTCGGAGAGACTAGAGACTAGAGAGAAGGTGTTTCTTCTAGGTTCAACTCTTAGCCATGTTTTTCTCTTGTTTTATTCTTGTACACTCTCGGATTGTTTAACCGGAGATAGAGAGAGTAAGTGATCTTGTAAACCACATCGGAGGTGTTTTCCGATTCTTCACAAATCCCACATTCGAAATCCTACAACATACTAAAGTTTATTTAACATTCACAAATCCCACACTCGAAATCGTACAACATACTTAAACTAACATACTACTATTAATTGGACTTTTTGAGTTAAGTCTTACATAGAATAAAAGGCCAAACATGGATTGATTTCAAGATATTAGTTTCATTTAGTCTCTTGCTTCACCTTGGAGCAGAACCCAAGGACACAGCTTTTGTCTCCTTCCCAAATCAGCTTCACAATGATCGTTTCACCTATCTCCACACAGTTAGATTTGAAGAACTCTTTCCAACCTCCTACCAATCTTATTCTGTCACCACCACTCTTCTCAGACCGCAGATTTGTAGACCACCTCACACCGTTTTTATCCAACATAGTCATTTTAGTTTCCGTGTTGATGCCATGCATCCTCGTGAAGTATACAGGAAGAAACTGCAACAAATATTAAAAAAAAAGGATTCAAGAATCTGATAGAAATATATATATTAAGAAAAATGGCTTGTAGTGATGAAACTGACCAGTCTAGAGTTTTCGACCTCGGAACGTTTGAGAGTTAAGGCTACAAATAGGTTTTGGGATGGTGAAGATGAAGAAGCTTTCCATACCGATCTAGGCTTCTTGAAGCTTTTCTCATCTTGGTTGCTCTCTTCTTCGCTGTCAGATTCTGTGGAAAGAGACTCTATTTCATCACCTTCTGAGCACTCTTCTCCTTCAGACTTATTGGAGAAGGGACACTTGCGTAGAACCAGAGCTCCTCCTGTTTGGATCAGTTTGAAAGTGAAAAAACTACCAGCTCTAAGTCCATTGGCATTACAGAAGCTTCTCCACCCTCGTGTAATATACATAGTTCCACAAGAATTCTTTCGTTTCAAATTTAGCATCCATGATATACCCTTTTCATTCATCAGAAAAATCTCTCCACATCTTGTGTCTAGACCATTTTCCCTTGTAAAATTCTTTGGAAGACACTGAAATTCATCATAATACACAACATGAATTCTATCTAGTTACTGTATACGAGTTTTATTTTATCATTCATAATATAGAGTAGAATACCATTGTGTCATAACGTAGGGTTGCAGACGTGATATTAGCCACAAAACTAGAGGAATCTAGTGAAGAAGACTTTGTTTCTCTTTTTGGATTCTTCTTCACTTTCTTCTTTCTCTGAATCTCCTCTGAAAAAGAAGAAAATCAATCCAAGTCAAACTGATTGAAATATCAAATAGCCATAGGCAAACTGATTCTCTCTACTTACAGGAGAATTTTGAATTCCAATATCAGCTTGAAATCAGCTTTCATTCTTATATGTCTGAGAGTCAAGAATGAGAAAAAAGATGGAACATAACTCACCGCTCTTTATGGTGGACAAACGTAGAACCAGAGTTCTTCCTCCTTGGATCAGTTTGAGAGTGAATAAATCTCCAACCTTAAGTCCATTGACGTGACATAAACTTGTCCACCCTCCTGTAATATACATAATTCCATCTTTTTTTCGTTTCAGATTAAACGTCCATGATCTACCCTTTTCATCCATCAGAACAACCTCTCCACAGCTTGTGCCTAGACCAGCTCTCGTAAAGCTCATTGGAAAGTACTGAAAATTCATTACAATTCAGAACAGTCTCTCTACATATTTTCATCAAGCTCAGATACTATTAGAAGAGATGCATGTAGTTCAAATTAAAATTAGAATACCAGTGTGTCATAATGTAGAGTCGAAGGCGCGACATTTAACACAAAACATGAAGTAGACTCTCTTTGTTTTCTTGGATTCTTCTTCACTTTCTTCTTCTTTGGAATCTTCCCTGAAAAAAAGAAAAGAATAAGTCTAACTGATGCACTCTGCTTCCACATGCATACTCCTTGAAATTACAGTTAAACATTGTTACTTCGAACATTTCCTAATTGCCTGTCGTCTCAGATTCATATAGTCACCGGCAAAGTTAGAAGAGACAAAACACAACTCACCGAGGTTGTTCTCGTCTTCTAAACACGACTCATACTGAATCTCACAGCAACTGGGTCCAAAGACTGTTACGTGGAAATTCATGTCTTTCTCTTGTCTGAAAATGAGGATGTCACCAACTCGAAGATCGTGTGCAAGAGCGAACTCTTTCCAACCATTAGTGACTTTATGGCCATCTTCTATCTTCACTTTCCATGTTATCTTTGACGCGTCTGATCTCAGCTTCACCGTTCGGTGCTCATTTGTTCCTTCTATATACTTCAATAAGAAGGCTGCAGGAATTGTCTGAAGCAACATGCAAATTCAAAACCAAACCCATCTCTCAATCAGCTTCTCGGAGAGACAGAGAGATATAGACAAAAGGGAAAGAGAAAAAGTACCAAGTGGCCGTGGAAGCCAGGAAGAAGAGGCTTGAAGAAATGTTTATCCACCATCCTCATTATCTTCAGAAACTCTAAGTCTCTCTAACTCTACAATGCATTTTCCTGGAGAATATACCAAACCAACTTGAAGACGACGATCATTGTCCTATTCATCGTATAGCTTCTTGGCTTTAGTTGGTTAATTTATATTTATTGTATAGCTTCTTTCTGTTTGGTTGGTTAAAGTCAAACAAGAGAACTCTAATGTAAGTCCTATTTATTGTAGTCTTGGTCTCTACACTTTGTAGAGCTTCTTTTCCCTATATTTACTGACGCCTATATTTCTAACATACAGTATTTGTCTTTAGGGTTATAGAGGTGAAAAACAAAATTTGGAATACAAAGTGCAGAAATAGCAGAGAGAAATGCGTGTTTTAGTATAAGGTATAAGACCATTATTATCGGGAGACTTTTAATTAGATTCTTAGTATAAAAGATGATTTAAATAAATCAAAATCAATTGATAAACGAAAATTCGATTCTTATTTTGGTCACTTAAGAAACGACTTTTGAGTTATACGTGTCATGTTGTGATTAAATGTAACTTTTGAGAAGAAAACAAGTGTTTTTTTTCCAATCTCTTCTCCTCTATCTCTGTATCACCGATCTTTTCTCTTCTATTTCTCCGTCGCTCCGTCTGATTTCCATCTCATCTCAATCCTGCTCAAAGGTTACTCAATTATCTTATTCTATACACAAAATTGGTCTTTCTCCTTTTTAAACTCTCCAAGTCTCAAACTTTCTTTCTTAGTTGCAGTGTTTATATTTCATGTCGTTCCTTTTGGAAATGATGCAGGATTGATAATATAATTGGGTTTATGGGTAGATGATTTGTTTCAATCGAAACCGCTAAGCTATTTTTGAATGCTAAATACTCATAATAATTTGTCTTCTCATTGTTGCTGTAATATATTGTGGGAGTGTAAGATTTGTGAAGTAATCTGAGATTGTTTTTTGTACTATTAAATTGATGTTTTATGGAGATTACAGAAATATTTCAGTATCACGAAGAATCCTCCAATGTAGGACAAAAGGACAAGGATTTTTAATTACACTTCTTAACTCAAATTAATTAATTAAAAATAGATGAAGAACTTTTGGTGAGGTTTGCCGATAATGATGCTCTAAGGGTACCGGTTATTGTGAGGTGGCAAGTAAGGTGATTGTAAAACACTTGCTACTGCGCGTGGTTATGAAACAGTTTGTAATAAATGTGAGAGTGATGAGGTGGTTGGCGGCATCAGGGAAACGATACGTAATAAATGAGAAAGTCAATGAACTGATATTCGAATCAGACAGACACTCATTGGATTTGGAGAGGTATATTCTAATATACAATGTTATTATTAATATTACGATGTATGTTAAGAAAATCATGTGCTACTAAATAAATAAATATTTATTACATGCAACGTAAAAACATAGGTATTCAATAATTATCGTGTATATGTACTTATTGTAGATGTACATAAGTACCAACAAAGTAGGTAATATGTTTGAAAGTTTGTATAGTTTATTACATAGTGAATGGACGTGTAACATGTAGAAATCACATAGAATTAAACGTAATAGTTTGTTACAGAAGACAATATCGTCTGGTACATGCAACATTTGAAAATAGAATGTCAACAAAATAGTTACATTCATCAGGAATTATAATAATAATTTTGGAATGTCTCAAATTTCACATAAATGTAAGTAATAGGACTTTCGTGTAGTTCTTCAAACACATGTAGTTCTTCAAACCCAACCGTATCCTGTACACAACGATGAAACACAATACATTAATAGAAAATAATAGTTAGCGAATTATGAATTATGATAACTTTTAAAATGCAAAGACGATTGTGTGTTTCATATATGTCTATAAATATACGTTAATATCAGACTATAACAAAAAAATACATAGTAATTTGTATATTGATACGTCCCAGAATTAAAATTACAGTATAGAAATCTACATGTGAAGTCTAATCTACTATTTAATTTTATATCGCACGCTATAACACTAAATGAGGTGACATATTAGTGTATATATATATCCATAAATTCAGTTAGACTGTAAATACGAAATATGTCAAAGGAGATGAATATATACAAATCACAAGATGACTACATGCCAATAAATCAGTAGACTAGGTTAATGAGCAATTACCAGGAGAAAAAACTTACCTCTATACATGGAAACAAATCAAGAACAAAATCCCAAAAGTAGATCTGTTAATATAGATCTACACTAAGCTACTTTATTTAGATTACATCGATGAAAACACTAATATAACGAGATGTGAGGAATCATAAAGCAGGATAGTCGAGCGCAGTCGTCGTTAACAACACGATCACTACTAGTTGAAGATATATACAAGTTACGAGAATGTAAAAAACAAACTGGACTAATTAGGGTTTATCTTATCAATGGAGGAGAGGAAAATGGAAAGAAGATGAAGTAAAAGAGAGAGAGAGCATTTGTGAGAAGAGACTGTGAGAGAGAGAAGGGGAAAGAAGAGGAAACCGAAGAGAGAGAAGGCACTTGTGAGATGCATTTATTAAAGTTGGGTTTGAAGATATGAAAATGAATCAACGCGAGTGAGGGTAAAATAGGATGGAATGGTGGCAAATTATGAATATTGTCTTAGGTACAAACACAATATACCAAAAAACTAATATAGGTTTTAAATTGTACCTCTCACTTAATTATCTCTTGTCTTTATTAGTCTCCCGAGAACATAACTCAACTACAGTAGCTGTTTTGTTTTGTTCATTAATAAACTCCAGAGTGAATGATTCTCCTACCTTTACCCCATTAGCTTCACAAAACTCATCCCAAAAATTTTCCAAAGCAACAATTCTATCTCTTGACAATAGCTGCTTTGGAAACAAGAGTTGTTTGATGAAATTACCAGCATACAGGCTCTGACATCTTCAGGTGTTAGTGTCAATGTGACGAACCGGTCTTGGATTGCTGAAGATTAATCTCTGGTTCTAGGTTCTGTGATTTCCGTGGACTCTTGAAAGAACAAGAGAGATACTTGAAGAATTCTTGTTATTCACCTATACAACGTACAATGCTTATATACTCATACAAGAAGATCTCTATCGTAGATCTCTATCGTATCTATTTAGCCTTATCTCTAACTAACTCAAATATATCTCACAATATAAGTTATTTCAATAATATCGGTTCTAGAACTATCTAGAACCTCTAACACTCCCCCTCAAGTTGGAGCGTGTAGATTGCACACTCTAAACTTGGACAACAAGTAACGAAAAGATGAGCTCCCCAACGCCTTGGTCAATATATCTGCGAGCTGCTCAGTAGTCCGTACATGCCTTGTCTCTATGAGCTTTGCCTTTACCGCATCTCTAACACTATGACAATCCTTCTCCACATGTTTTGTGCGCTCGTGAAATACTGGATTGGCTGCAATGTAGATCGCTGACTTGCTGTCACAGAACAGATCCATTGGAGCTTCATGTCGAACACCAAGATCGGCCAACAACCTTTTCAACCACGTAAGCTCCTTTAAAGCATCTGACATGGCACAGTACTCCGCCTCCGCAGAAGAATGGGATACCGTATCCTGCTTCTTTGTCTTCCAAGCCACCGGTGAGTTCCCCAACATAACCATATAAGCTGAGAGCGATCGTCGTGTTCTGGTCGTGTCACAGTCAAGTATACTAGGCGTCCAACCACGCGACGAAACTTCACCGGATCCTTCATCAAAGGGATATCGTTTCGCAAGAGATGATGATTCACCTCCATAGGCGTTGTTGCAGGTTTACTACCGAGCAATCCAGCCTCATTAATTATGTCTAATGCATACTTCCTCTGAGACAGATACATCCCCAATGGTCCTCTCGCAATTTCTATACCCAGAAAATATTTGGCCTTTCCAAGATCCTTCATATGAAATGTCTCACTCAAACGCTTCTTAAACTTTTCTATCAATGTGAGATCATTTCCTGCAATAATCATGTCGTCTACGTATATAAGCACTCGTATGCACTTCTCCCCCTTAACAAAGAAAAACAGAGAGTAATCTTCATATGACTGCTTAAAACCAAGCTTCTTGAGTGCGTCTGACAACTTTTCAAACCAACACCTGGGCGCCTGCTTCAGGCCATATAAGGACTTCCGCAGTTTACACACTTTGTTAGGATCATCTGAGTGAAAACCTGGTGGTAGTCTCATGTATACCTCTTCCTCCAAATCTCCTTGAAGAAATGCGTTATGCACATCCATTTGGTGCACCTCCCAGTTCTTTGCTGCAGCTACCTCCAGCAGTGTCCTCACTGTATCCATCTTCGCTACTGGTGCAAAAGTCTCCTCATAATCTTCTCCTTCCACATGATGATTACCACAGCACACAAGTCTAGCCTTGTACCGCTCTATCGATCCATCAGCATTGTATTTAATGGTGAACACCCACTTGATTCCTATAGCCTTCTTCCCTGGAGGTAAATCCGCCAAGTCCCACGTTCTATTTAGTTCAAGCGCAGTTACTTCTCCTTTCACCGCCTTGTTCCACCTTTCATCTGCAAAGGCCTCTTTGTAGTTGCGCGGTATCACACCAGCACTCACCGCAGCCAAGAAAGCTTGATGATGATCTGAGAAGAAATCATCACAAACAGAATCTGTGATAGGATACAAACTATGACTCTTACCTGACACGTTCGTAGAGGTCTCTGACTGTAGAACGGCGATGGTGTTATGTTTATCAGGACACACTTGAGCATTATACGTAACATAGTCTCGCAGTCTCACCGAGGGAATTTGCTGTCGATGACCACGCCCCAACTGTACTTCTGTCTCATTTGGAGAAGTTTGTTTCTGTCCAACTTCCTCGCTTACTCCTACTGGTATCTCAGCCGAGGCTTCCTGTTCACTGCTCCCGTTTTCCACAACAATCGCAGGCAGCTCTTCTTCGTCATAATATGCAACACACGGGGGAGGGATAATAGGAGTCTCAACCATCTTCTTCTCAGCATAAGGAAATATTTCCTCATCAAAAACTACATCCCTTGACACAAAGAATTTTTCCGTGTCTAGATCATAAAGTTTCCAACCTTTTTTACTGTACGGATATCCAACAAACACACATCGTGTACTCCTCACGCCAAACTTGTCATTATCCCTCCTTGCTTTGTGAGCATAACACAAACATCCAAATGTCTTAATGTCGTCATAACTCGGAGGCTTCCCAAACAGGCATTCATATGGTGTCTTACCCTGTAGCAACTTAGTCGGCGTCCTGTTAATGAGATGAGCTGCCGTTAACACACTTTCTCCCCAAAAGCTTACTGGAAGATTAGCGTGAAATAGAATGGACCTCGCAACATTCAGAATATGTCGATGCTTTCTCTCCACTCGACCATTTTGTTGAGGTGTACCTACACAAGATGTCTGGTGCACAATACCAGCTGCCGCAAAATACTCCGATAGACACATGAACTCAGTTCCGTTATCACTTCTCACAGTCTTAACCTGCTTCCCAAACTGACGAGCAGCAAGTGATATAAAATTCGGCAGAACTGTTTTTACTTCACTCTTCTCAAGTAGTAAATGAATCCAAACTGCTCTGGTAAAGTCATCCACTATGGTTAAAAGATACACTGCTCCACATGACGATGGTTTGCGATAAGGACCCCAAAGGTCGACATGTATTAAATCGAAAGAAGAAGAACTTTTATTAAGACTTTCTGAAAACACTTCTCTTGTTTGTTTGGACTGAAAACAGATATCACATCCTCCAAACTTATTTGAAATATCTTTAAAACCAGCAACAAATGGTAAAAAACTCAAAACACCAAAAGCAGGATGTCCTAGACGTCGATGCCACACAGTCGGATCCTCCGAAGCTTTGACTCTGTGACCTCTCTTCACTGTGACATCCCGATAAACATAAACACCATCTTTGACTTCACCGGCTCCAATCAGAGTCCTCGTAAAAC
>KE155981.1:123223-142583 GCA_000411075.1 Sisymbrium irio
ACACAATATAATTTTGAATAACTTTACATAAAAAAAATAATTCAAAAAATTCAATTGGTTTTCTAGAAGTTTATCATTAGTAATTTATAAAAAGTACATATAAAACTTAAAAATCTATCTTTAAAAGAAATTTTTCAAAAAAAATATTTTTAAAAATAGAAAGAATATTAAGATGAAATGGCAATATAACACTCAACAAAATATAAGCAAAAAGTGAGGAAAGTAAGTTATTGAAATATTAATAATGATAATTTATGAAATGTGGTCAAATGAAATTTGAATATAATATTTTTTGGTTTTTCTTATTTGTAGTCAATATAGTTACAAAAGAAGAAGGCATATTTAATTAAAGAAAAATAATATCAAATTTTTAATACTTCATAGAAATTAATATAAACAAATTTAAAGATGGAGTTACTAAGCATATAGTCGTGGTTTATTTGCAAGTGATGTGGTGGCAAATTAACATGTGAGCAGGCTTGTTGGTTTATCATAAACAAAGTAATCTCAGAAAAAACTTGGGACAAATAATGGAAGATGAAGAAAACTTCAGTTGGTCAAGGTGGCGACAAGAGGCGGTGATAACAAGGAGAACTCCACCACATGATTTTGTTAAATGCAAGATATAAAGGGAATTTGTGGGATTCATAAGCACAGGCGATTTGGATTGTTCGAAATTTTTGAAGTTTATATTTGAGGTGATAATAAAAAAGAAATTGCAAAAAATAGGAAGAGAAAGTTCAAAAATTAATTGATAAAAAATGGTTTTTGTTGATGATACTATTCACAATGGAAAAGTTTATTAAACCCTTATGTCAAATTACAGCTTTACTACATTGATATTAAGATTTGTTATCATACGACAATGTTAATTTTTAATATTTTATTTATTTATCGTATAATCATATTATTTTTAATATAAAAATGTTAGCGTAATAATAATATATTATATATTTTTAATAACACATTATAGTATTATTATTATTAGCGTACTAATATATCAAAAATGCTTCGTTCTTTCTCTTCTTTCTTTTTGGTGATTTGGTTAAACCTTTAGCTGTAGTTACCGCCGGTGAGCATTTCTTTCTCCTTTCTCCCTCTTTTCCTTTCTGATGGATGATTTTCCTCTCTTCCATAACTCTCCAAAGTTTACCCCATATCCTCTTCCTCCTTTGCCGTCTTCTTTTAGTACATAATAAAATAACAGCAGATTTTAGTATGAATTAGGCCAATGATTTTTTTTGTATTTTTAATGTTTTTTAAAATAAATTATATAAATTTAATATTAATATTTTGGAAAAAGTAATTGTTATTGTATTTATTTTTCTAACGTGTAAAATTTGGAATTATTACCGAAAAAAATCATAAATTATGTTAAGTTGTTTTGCAATCATTTGAAGAATGTGATAGTTGGAACTATTATCAGTTATGGGCCATGAATGTTTTTAGAATTTTATTGATATTTTTTTTCATTTTTTAAAAATATTTTTTTCTTAAATTTTCTTAAATTTTGTAACTGGACTCCTTTTATGTTTATCAAGTAATTGTAATAATCCATCTATTATTAACCGCCTAACTTCAACAACTAAAGCAATGGAAAAGATTCATTTCCATTATAATCCAACATGCCCATTTAGTGATTCGTGTGATTTATTTGCTATAGAGACAAGTATGGTTTTCTTTCATTTGGTATTTCTTTGTTGTTTTTTAATTTATTTTTTAGTGTGCAAGTCGCCTTCTTTGTTGCTTTATTGCCAATATTTTGAAAATCAATTTGATGCTTATAATCATGTACAGACTGAAATTAAGATTTGACATTTTAGAAATTTTCATTAAGCTTTCAAAATCCGGTGCCGAGGTTCATATAATCCAGCATTAAAGCAGAGTGGTGGGAGAAGTTTTTGATTCGCGAAGCCCAAATGACCCTGTTCAAAAAGAAGAATTTTTGCATGAATAATATTTCCGCTGTCGTTGTTTTTAATTTAGGAGTAGGTTAGTTGTTCCTGTGTACTCTGCAATATTTGGTTCAGTGTTATTAAAATCCTTTATTTCGGTTATATTTGATACGCCTCTAATTTTGCATCGTTGGTGGTGTTGATAGCTTATGGGTGATATATTCTTTACAATAATAGATTTACCCATCAACCGATGGTTATATCCTTTGAATTCCATGTCTCTCCATACATGTAGCAAATTATTGCTAATACGTATCTGTCATTGTGGTAGTATCATATTTAGAGGGTATGTATGTAGTGTAACATTATATATAATATTAAGTGCAAAGGGCTTAACTAATGTGTAGAATAACCCAAATGTGTGATGAAATACAATAGCGTGATCCATTAAAAGTGGAAACAACTGTGCTTCTTCCAGCTATTCAGCTTCATGAATAGCGACCAAAATGCCAGACCTGCATCTAACCAAGTCATAAATTTTGAATATAAACCAAGAGACTTACCATTTTAAACTGTTTTTTTTAAAACACAAACAATTCTTGTTGATTCGTAAATATATATATATACAATTACTCACTTTTATCTGACTTGCGTTTCCAGCTATGATGTTAGAGAATAGTCTGAATAGAGATAATAGTCCAGCAAGCTTCCTTCTTGATACTCCTCTTGTAAGTATCTTCCCACCAAAATGGGAAATAGATGAGGAAGCGCTTGATGGCTAAGAACCTCCTGTTACAAATATGATTTTACGTCAAACTTCAAAACCATAAGAGACGTTGTCATATGTAAGGTGGGAAGTTAATGGATAGTACTCTACCTGATTCATCATATTAATTTACACCTGATAGTACATAGAGCTGGATTTAGAGTTGCTGGCGATGGATGACTAAGTAGAGAAACTAAACAAAAATCACATTAAGTTACACGAATTTTCAGTAAAATGTAAATTTGCAGCTACAAAAATAGATAGTTACGCCAGGAGTTGAATGTCGCTAGGGATGACCCCAACATTGATAACAGCTTGGATTTTCTCATTTTCTGCGTCAGAGAGATAAATGAGTGCCTAAGATACATCTGTGAGAACTGGTAAATCTGGGGTTGTCTGGGATCAACAAATGGAATGAAGGATTCTCAAATCAACAAAACAGTTATCAAAGTGACTTGAATAAAAACTTCGTAAAATTAGGTAAATAAAAAGGAAACCTGGTCAACTGCAGGCCGTGGCTTCCCTCTGCAGAATTTTGATAATGTCCATGTAGCATTCCTCAGCATGGGGAGCTTTGAATGGTCGTAGAACTGAGCCAGAAAAGGCATCATGAGTTCAAAACTTAGGACAAGATAACGACAATATGGGGAGTCACCAGAGACGTTTCCCAATGCCCACATAACCTGTAATCAGGAGAAGACAGTACATAGAACTGAGCTGCCCCTGAAGCACTTTTTTTGAAAGGATAGTGAATCCTAAATTTGAAATGCATACCTATTGTCGGACTTCCTTGCTGGGAGGAAGTGAGAAGTCAAACGAAAAAAGGGATAGCGCCACCTATCGATAAAGACCTTAGCGTTGTCAGATGTCCCTGAAGCAATATTCGTGAGCGCCCAAGTTGCCTCAAACTATAGTAATACAGGATACATATACAAAACCAGGCGAGAAAAGCGAACCAGCATATAAATCTAAACACAAAGCTAGACATCAATATAAAAAAAGAGGAACGCTAACCTGAAGTTCGAGGTAGTCATTACTGGAAAGGAATTGCACAAGGTGCGAAACAGCACCAGATTGAATTACTAAAAACAAATCCCACCTAAACTGAGCCGTCAAAGAATTCAAACAAATCGATTCACTGAAATAGTAATTCACAAAACAATGCAGAATTTATCACACAAATAGACCATATAATTTGGTATACACTTAATAAAATTTAAAATACAGTCAATTCCATTAAATTGCAATATTCAATAAATTGACCAGGTCAACTAATGGAACCGTAAACTGAATCGGTTCGATTGCACACTTTGGTCTAGTTCTGGGCGTTTTAGTCGGAACCGAAATACCGAACCAAACCGAAATAACATAAATCAGTTACTGACAAAAGCCCAAAGGCAGAAGAAGGCCCATGAGGAGAAAGAACGCGACGAAGCTTCTTTAGTGGAAGTGACGTCCGTCGAAGACTCGCCGTCGCCGATCAACTGAGACAGAACAAACCTTGAGAAACATGGCGAATAGCAAGTACGAGTATGTCAAGTCATTCGAACTGGAAGACGAAGTCATGTTTCCAAATTTGATCGTTGTTCGGATCGATGGTCGTGATTTTTCTAGGTAAAGCTCTCGGCTTTAGGAACTTCATTACTGTTTATAGATTGTGTTAGGGAAAGGATATGAGAGTCTGATCAGTATTGGTTTTGGTTCTGTTCTTGAGGTTGTTCATAGTGTCAGATGTCGTTTTCTTTTCAGTCTTGTTGTTGACTTTGTTGTCTGTTTCTCTGGAATATTTTGAGGGAAATGAATGACTAAAAGGAAGTGCCTTTCATGGACTTTGGAGCATGATTCCAATTTTCTGAGTTTCAGTATGGAACATTACTTGCATCTGTTCTAGTTAGATCACTCACTGAGTCGACACATTGTTCATGGAGATTAAACCTTTGATGAAGGATGTATTTATATTTATATTATCGAGGATGACTCTCGTGACTTCTTACGCCCTCTTACCTCCTTTATAATCACTATAGATTTTCTCAAGTTCATAAGTTTGAGAAGCCTAATGATGAAGCAGCCCTCAATCTGATGAATTCATGTTCTGCTGCGGTTTTGGAAGAGTATCCTGATATCATCTTTGCATATGGATACAGTGATGAATACAGGTTCCAAATTCATTTCGTGTGACTTTTATTTGTCTTTTGTTTTTACACTCTCGCTCATTCATGTGTACATTATCGACCTTTATTTGTAGCTTTGTATTCAAGAAAACATCAAAATTCTACCAGAGACGAGCCAGGTATCGATATGTAGAAATCTTTTTTGCATAGTAACATAGTCTTATTAATTCATAGTCTTTGCTTTCCTGTTTTTGTTTGATATGCAGTAAGATTTTGTCGTTGGTAGCTTCGTTCTTTGCTGCAGTGTATGTAACAAAATGGAAAGAGTTCTTCCCCGAAACAAAATTAGAATATGCTCCTTCTTTCACCTCAAAAATTGTAAGTTGTGCATCCGCAGAGGTTCTTCAAGTTTATCTCGCGTGGAGACAACAGGACTGTAAGACATTTTGACCTCATAATTATTGTTCTTGACACACATTCATGATAATTTCTGTTCTCGATATTATTAATACTTATTTGCGTGAATTGTCTTCAGGAACTTCTAACAACTTCCGTTTCTTCGTTACAGGTCACGCCAGTAATCAGTATGAAACTTGTTTTTGGTTGTTAATTGAAAGTGGAGAGACCATAAGTGAAACAAAAGAGCTTCTTAAGGTGCGTATTTGTGCTTTCTGTGACAGATATCAATGTTCTTTGTCGTGGAATGTATGTAGCATTATGACTATAGGGTCCTTTACCTTCTTCGCCTGGTTTCATGATTAGTGACTGTATTGTTGTTTGATTACACTGTCTGACTATTTCCGATGGGTACCTGCAGGATACACAAAAGCAACAGAAAAATGAGCTTCTCTATCAAAAGTTTGGTATCAATTACAAAACGCTTCCTGAATTGTTTCGCCAAGGATCATGTCTTTTCAAGACAAAGGTGATAGTTTATATTTCTGTTTGAAATGTTATATACAGCTCTTTTATACTTGCTTTAATATGTGATGTGTTATTTAGAATATAAACCCTCCAATTGTACGTTGGTTCTCTGTAAATCATTTTGTTGAAAATATTTGTTTTCTTCTTTGTATTGTGTTTTGTGAGAAGACAGATCTTCCCTTTCTATTGCATCCTGCTTGATGTTAATCATAAATTTGGCTTATTATAGATTTCGAATATGAGATATCTTCAGTTAACTTCATTTAGGTGGAAGAGACTGTTAAGCATGATGAGAACGGCAATCCTGTAAAAAGATTGAGGAGAAAGGCTGTTTTTGTACATTCAGAGAATATCGCGGGAAGAAGCTTTTGGAATGAGCACCCCTCCTTATATAATGATCTTGGCCACTTCACGAAAGATATCGGCAAAATTGAACCAGATTATGTTAGGTCGTTTCAGTTCGAAAACAAATTGTTACCTTTAACTTGGGTCGTGGTTAGGATTGACGGCTGTCATTTTCACAGGTAATATTCTTTAGTTTGTTGTCTAATTCTCCTAAAACCTTGTTTGACATTATACTGCATTAAAGCCTTAGACTAGTCAAGTCCTTGTGCTCCCTACGAATCAGCTATGTCATTAAGGGATATATTTTTTAAACTGGCCTCTTAGGTTTGCTGTTATGGTATGCTAGTTGTTGAATCTTAACTTGCGTTTTCAGCAAGATTACCAAAATTTATTACTCTTTTTTTTTGTTCAAAGACAAAACTTTATTACTAATCAACTAACGTTCTATGTTGAAAATGTAAACTTATGGACCTTACTTGGATTTTGGTAGATTTTCTGACGTTAATGAATTTGAGAAGCCAAATGATGAGCAAGCTCTGAAACTTATGAATTCATGTGCAGTGGCTGTTCTCGAGGAGTTTAGTGATATTCAATTTGCTTATGGTGTGAGCGATGAGTACAGGTCTTTATTTCTGAACTTCTTTTGTAGCAGGTTTTTTTTAGATATCTTAGGTATTAATTAAGTTCATCATCGATTCCAGCTTTGTTTTGAAGAGAGAATCTGAGCTCTACAAAAGACAATCCAGGTTCAACTAAATTTTTTTTTTCGCTTACAGCTTTGGCTTTATCTCCCTGATTTTCTTCGTTCTTAATTTCCTGATACTGTCTCACAGTAAGATAACATCTGCAATCGCATCCTTGTTTACATCCACATATGTGATGAAATGGAGAGATTTTTTCCCTTACAAAGAACTGAAGTACCCTCCATCGTTCGATGGACGAGCAGTATGCTATCCAACATACAACATTCTCCTGGATTATCTGGCTTGGAGACAAGTTGACTGTGAGTAAAATAATGTTTGAGAAATGATTTGAAACCATCTTATATCTTTTTTGAATGAACTTCATATTTGAGTTTTCTTTCTGTTTTTTTTTTTCTTTTTTTTGGCAGGCCATATTAATAATCAGTATAATACATGTTTCTGGATGCTTGTTAAGTCTGGGAAAACCAAAACTCAATCCCAAGACTACTTAAAGGTACTTTGTTATGGTGGAAAACAATATCATTTTCTGATGACTTGAAAATAGTTCTTCTTATCTTGCTCTTTGTGAACGACATTCCAGGGAACCCAGACACGAGAAAAAAACGAGCTGCTTAGCTGCCAATTTGGAATTGAGTACAATTCATTACCTCTAATCTTTCGAATGGGTTCCTCGGTTTTCCGCGTAAAGGTTAGCATTTGCTATAATCTGTGTTTTCGAAAGAAGAACAGAAGGTATACAATGGACTAGCTAAATAACTTCATAAATGCCAAAGTGTTTCCTGTTTCTTCTCATCTGAACCATCAACTTAAACTTTGGCTTTTACCTCTTACTAAATCAAAATACTAAACATGAATGTAAAACCCACAGAGGTCTGTTTCTCGGTTCTTATCAAACTCATCAAGCATTTGAATGGTGTGGAACATCTTCTTCCATTGAAGAGCTTTGTAGTTTACCTGTTAAATTATTGTCTGAATATCCATTTTTCAGGAAGCTGCTTCTGTCGAGAATGGAGTAGTCTCTGGAGAAGTGGTCGTAGATCATTGCAACATCATCGAACGCTGTTTCTGGGAAGAACATCCACACATTCTTAGCGATTCATAAAACAGCTGCTTTTCACTTCACTTGTAAGACCTAATTTATTACAAATACTTTTCTCTCTCTTTTTTAGCAATTTATGAAAGCCAATTCGGAATCAATTTAGTTGCATATTAATTTTTTTTTCAACTGTTCAGACTTCAGACTTTAAAGAAGTGCTTCGGTTTCTGAATGTTTATAAGTAGGCAAATAGCTGAAAGTTGTAAGAGAGTGGTTCAGTGGAAATTTTCAATCGAGCTTTGTAGACATCGAAACACTTTTTATCTAGACTAATTATCTTGTTTGACAGAAGGTAAAAAAAGAGAACATAAAGAGAACAACTCATCAACATAAAACCTCCAAGTGTTACAAAGTTACGTAATAAGCGTTATATAACAAATATAAACAGAGTAGGAAATCAGAATTCAAAGAGAGGAACTACGACTATGAAAAAAAACAAAATTTATGAGATGCTTATGCCTAGTGACAATGCTAAACAGGAACCAAACTGGGTCTCGGTGGTCTTTGCTGCTTCTTGAGATGATATTCAACAATTCTTTGGATCCTTAGATTTGACTTGTGTGAGAGCTTCTGTGCAATCTTCACAACTTGTACCATACATATTTGACA
Source organism: Sisymbrium irio (assembly GCA_000411075.1). Classification (NCBI taxonomy): domain Eukaryota; kingdom Viridiplantae; phylum Streptophyta; class Magnoliopsida; order Brassicales; family Brassicaceae; genus Sisymbrium; species Sisymbrium irio. Next base: position 131,674 of record KE155981.1, read on the forward strand.
AATTAAATCCTCACACAAGTCGCAAACTTGTCTCAACACATCAACATCTATTTAACTTGATCTGCACCAACTGGCAAACTCTACTGAACCGAAACGAGATTGCATCCTGGGGGTTTCGGAGGTATAATCTTCAACCTCAAGGGTCTATTCAAAACTTTCTTAAACTGCGGTGGCTTTGGTGGAATAATTTTCACTCTTAGGGGCTTCTTCGTAATATCCTCAGAATTCAGTACCGCCACCGACTTTCTCTTACCTCCGGCGCCGGTAACCACCACTTTCTTCTCATCAGAAACTTCCCGAAGAAGAAACGGGTGCTCCAACAGACCCGAAGCGGTTCCTCTCTCCACAGGATTTTTAGCAAAACACGTTTGAAGAAACTGCCTTGCGTCCCAAGGAAAAGACTCTGGAATCTCTGGTGCCTCCTCATTCAACAAGTGAGTCAAAAGCTCCTCCGAATCTTCAAACGGCCACGGAGACTTCCCTGTATACATCTTCAGCACAACACAACCTAACGACCACAAGTCTAAACTCTCCTCGGCCACGCCGTTGTGAACAGAGTCCGGTGACATGTAAAGAGGCGTTCCCAAAAACGGAGATTCAAACTCCCAAAACTCCGACTCTTGTCCAACTTTCGTCGACATCCCAAAATCCGAAATCTTCAGTTCATATGAAACTTCACCAACAGCACCATCGTCTTCTTGACGCGGGAAAACAAGAAGGTTGTCCGGTTTGAGATCGCAGTGGACGTACCCGAGGTTATGAACAGAGACAAGTCCTTCAAGAATCATACGAGTGAAGTCTTTGATCATCGTGTCAGACAATGATCTTGTCTGCATGAAACTAGTTAAACTTCCTGCAGCTGCATACTCCATCGACATGTTGTAAACCCTAACTCCGTAATCATTGACACCTCTCGACAGTGATGACCCGAACGTTCGAACGATTCTTGGACATTCTCTGAGTTTAGACAGAATCTTAAACTCGTTTAAGAGAGATTCGTGGTCTTGGGCGTATGAGCTTTTCACGGCGTGGTAGTAAGGATCCGAGCCATCGGGTTTAGTGAATTTGATGAGGTTGACGGAACCATACGAACCTTTCCCTAAGGATTTCACAAACTCCATTGTTTCGCTTCGACTGAGAACTTTGATTTACTGAACTTTACTTCGCGAAAACCAAAACCCTAATCAGAGAGTCAGAATTTGGAATTTGTTGAGAGAGAAAGGAAAATATTTAGAGTGTTGTGAATTGTGATGTTTAATTAGCGGATAGTGTATAAAAAATGGAAATTTTACTACTGAAACAAAAAAAAAAGGAAATTTTACTACTGAAACAAAAAAGGAAATTGAATACGCGTCGTCGATCTTACATGGAAGATCTCTACCGTTGATTTGATCTTAACGGTTGGATCAAACGTTCCATGCCAAACACACTACACGCCCGTTTTGGTCTTTCGGATTTGCTATAGGTTTTATTTTTTGGTATGAATTTGCTATAAATCTCATAAAAAAATCTGAATTCAAAGATATAAGTCATTCTTTAACTTTCGGCTACAACCACAATTATTCAAACAGATTGTTTCATTAAGACATAAAAAAACCTGATTGGTTTCATAATTAGCTTATTTCTATCAAGATTATCTTATAGTTCATATAGGTATAGAATTTTACTATTTGATACGGTTCTGCGCAACATTTTTTTTTTAATTTTAAAGAATGCATGATATATTAGTAGATGTAAAAACTGAGGAGATGATAATGATGATGATGCATCTAGAAAATAATTAACGAATTTGAGCTGTAATGGAGAACAAACCAATCTACGGGGAGATGGAATTAAAGATGAGGAGGCGAGGTTGGAGGCTGAGAAGCAAAGGGGACCAACAGCACCAACAAGAGAAGTTTAAATGCAACGTACTTAGTGTATAACCTAAGAAACATGATGTCATAAATGCATTAAATTCCTAAGTCTATAAACCTTGATTTCAGAGGCTAGGAAGATTTTAGACACATTTGATAACCAAAAAGTCACGAGTTTCCTCGTTGGTTTGAGATTTGAAACGAGTATTTGCGTTAATCTAAAAGAGACCTAGAAGACACGGAATAAAAGATCTTCACTATATGTATTGTGAAGCTATTATTATCTAAACTTTACATTGCATGAATAATTAATCACTTTTGTATTTACTCCAAGAACAGAACTTCAGTATAGGACTTGTTTTGTCTTGTTCATTAGTAAACTCCAAAGTGAAAGACTCTCCCAACTTTACGCCATTAGCTTCACAAAACTCATCCCAACCATCTTCCAAAACAACAATCCCATCTCTTGACAATAGATATGCGGACAACTCCATTTTGTTTTCACCCAAAATAGTTATCTTCCCAAGTTTGTTGATGGCATTAGCCTTCAAGAACTGACTTGGAAGAATCTGCACAAATATTTGAGCAAACACACATCTCATTACCAATTAGAATTCAAGAGAGAAACTATACTTCACGTCTGAAATTAGAATTGTTTGATGAACTTACCAGCATACACGCTCTGACATCTTCAGGTGTTAGTGTTAATGTCGCAAACCGGCTGTCTTGGATTGCTGAAGCTAACTCTTTCGTTCTAGGTTCTGTATCTTCCGTGGAAATCGACTCTTTCTTGTTAGCTTTTGAACTGTTAGACCCTTTACGGAGAAACTTGATCATAGGAGTCTCGTCTTCCCAGATTGATTCCAATGTAACGAATTCGCCTGGCTTAAAGTCATTTGCTTCAGCAAAATCTGTCCAGCCATCTCCCAAATTCATTCTTCCGTCTTTTTCTTTAACAAGCTTTGCTATCCACATTGTATCATCTTTTCCCAACAGATTTATCATTCCAGGCTTGTTCAAGCCATTCTCCCTTACGAATTTTTTTGGAAGACGCTGAAAAATATTTGAAAGGACAGTTAAAACATTGACTAGGTATGTTAAAAGAAAACTAATAACAGTACAAGAGTTGATTTGTTTGAACTTACCATTCTATTAGATCTGAGAATGTTGGGTGTGATTGTTACTGTCATGAATCGGTTTTGGCTTCGTGGAGATGAATCTATATTGTTTCTCTGTTTGCCCTCCTCTATCCTGGTTTCATCTTTGTTGCTTTCATCTATGGGAATAGAATTTTTCTGGTTTTCTTCTGAAGACTCTCCTCCAGTTTCTCTGTCAATGCTACATTCCGTAGGGCACAAGCTGAGCACAGGATTTGTGTCTTCCCAAATCAGCTTGAGCGTGAAGGAGTCACCTATCTTTAAGCCGTTTGCTTCAGCAAAACCTATCCAGCCGCTTCCCAAATACATGATTTGCTTTACTTTGTCCAACAACAATTTCGTCTGATGCTTCATACCGTCTCTGCCCAACAGAGTTATCACTCCAGGCTTGTTTATGCCGTTTTCCTTCGTGAAAGTCTTCAACAGACTCTGTGGAAAATTTCAATCATAATCCAAAAAAATTAAAACATGTGTCGAAAAATTAAAATAACAACTTCTGAAACAAGAAACTGCTTGATAAACTTACCAGTCTACTCTGTCTGACACTGGAAGGTGTAATCGTTAATGTCACAAATTGTTTTAGGTTCACTCTCTCTGATGGCCTGCTCTCTTCTTTGTTGTTATCTTCGTTGCTGCTCTTAACTCTGTTGCTTAAATCTATGAAATTACACTGTTTCTTGATTGCTTCGAAATACTCTTCTTCCTCTTTGTCACATGTAGATTCTGGACAACACAAACTCAGCACAGGAGTTGTGTCTTCCCATATCAACTTGAGTGTGAAGCCTGACTCTAAACCGTTTGCTTTGACAAAATCTTTCCAACCCTTTCCCAAACTCATTATTCCTTTGTTGTCTCGTAGAAGGCTTGTTGGCAACTTTAAACCATCTTTACCCAATAGATATACCTCTCCAGGCTTGTTGATGCCATTCTCCCTTAAGAATAGCTTTGGAAGACTCTGTAGACATTTGAAAACAGAAGCTTACTAAACATGCCTCAAAACAAAGTAGAACAGAATCAGGAGTTGTTAAATTAAATGTACTTACCAAGCTACTAATGCTGACATAATCACGTGGAAGTGTAAATGTTATGAATCGCTTATGACATGATGAATATGATGAATATGATGAATACGACACAGCTTTTCGTTTGGGATTAGACTTCTTCTTTTCAATCTCAGTTAATGGCTCGTCTTCACTACTCTCCCTTTCTATGTCCTCTTCTTCAGAACAGTCTTGTTGTCTTCTGCTACTGACAGATTCTGTAGGACAGAAACTTTGCAGAGGAGTCTCCCTTTCTGTTTCATTACTGTTCGTCTTCACTCTCTTATTTTTAGGAAGATCACCAACATCTGTTCTTGGGTGTGAATGTTTCCTCAACAAACATTTACCTGATTCAGAAGAAAAAAAGGAAAACCGCTCATCAAATTGATTTTCCAATCATAATTTCTCCAAAACGCAGAAGAAGTCAGAAGAAGGCTTACCATCATCATTGTTGCTTGTAGGCTGAATGTCTGGACTATTTTCACAGCTATATGAAACATGAAAGACCATATCTCCTTCGTATCTGACAAGGACGACGCCGCCGATTTGAAGATTATTAGCCATAGCGAACTCTCTCCAACCGTCACTGAGTATCGGACCATTCATCTTTACTTTCCAAGTTATGTCCGACGAGTCAGATTTCAGCACTGCCTTCTTCTCCACGCTTCCTCCTTCTATATACTTGGAGAAGAAGTCTGAAGGAATCATCTACAACAAACACAACACGCAAAAAAAAAAAGAGATAAATATTTATGAATAAAAGCTGGTCGGAGAGAAAAATAAAGAGAAGAGACGTAGTTACGAGGTGAGTGTTGAAGCCAGGAACAAGTGTCTGGAAGAATTGTGGTTGACGTGTTGATTTCGCCATTGTCGAAGGACTGAGAAACACGAGAAAAATCAATCCCTATAAATTCTCTTCGGTAACAAATATATACGTTACAAAAGTATTTCCTTATATTCTTGTAGTAAAAGAAAAGGAAATTTTCCTTTTTTCGGGCAGAGCAAATAACAGAAAAAGGCATGATAAAAATAAGCAATAGGAGATTACTTTTTGGCTCTGCATAGTCCTAAATCAATTGATACAAACAGATGAATCACGATATACTGTGGAACACAACAGCAGATTCTATTGCACTGCAGAGATCGTACCTTACACATCAATAGTTTCAGTGTCAATCGATGGGTGCTATATTAGTTTAGCTCCAGGGAAGAATTTTGTAATCTTATGTGTGACATAAGATAAAACAGGTTAAAGGCGACCCCTTCTTTCTTGGGAAGCCATTGTTAGAAAGCTACTCATGGTCGAGACACCCAACCAAGTCATTTCCAAATGGACAAATGTATCTACCCTTACACTGTATATATATACTTTGAACATCATTAAATGCTTTTATGCATCTGTCATGTGATATCGGATGGTAACATTTTGAAAAAACTAGAACTAATTAATATTTATATGTATATGGTCTCCATAGTTAGAGTAGAACTTGAATACATGATTAGTGTCTTCGTTGGGAATGAGTTCCAAAACGAAAGACTCTCCTACCATCACGCCATTAGCCTCACAGAAACCTTTCCAACCATTTCCCAAGGCCACAGTTCCATCTTCTGACAGTACATATGCAAACCACTTCATACCGCTTCTGCCCAACATAGTTATCTTTCCAGGCTTGATGATGCCATTAGCCCTCATGAATTGACTTGGTAGATGCTGCAAAATATATGAAACAAGCACGTCTCATCAGCAATTGACATGCAAAGCAGACACTAACCAACTTCTACAGAAAGAGTCGTTTGATTAGCTTACCAGATTACAGTTTCTTACATCTTCAGGTGTCAGTGTTAATATCACGATTCGGTTTTGGATTGCTGAAGATGAATCTCTTCTCTCCAACTCCCATGATCTACTACTCCCTTCTATGTTGTTCACTGCTTTCCTGGTCTTGTTTCCACTGATAGGTCCTGTGGAAAGAGACTGTTTTGATGACTCGCTTTGATCTCCATCATTGCTAGACTCTACGCGGACCAAACTGAGGACTGGAATTTCGTCTTCCCAAATGGACTCCAACGTGATGGAATCTCCCGTCTTTAAGCGATTTGCTTTAGCAAAATCTTTCCATCCTTTTCCCAAACTCATTCTTCCTCTTCTTTCTAGTAGAAGACTAACGAGCCACTTTACATCATCTTTACCCAACAAAGTTATATCCCCAGGCTTGTTCATGCTATTATCCATCATGAATTGCAGTGGAAGACGCTAGAACAAATATTAACAGAGAATCAGAACATGCCATTTCGTTATGCAGTAAAACGAACAAGAGTTGATTGATGAACTTACCAGCCTACCATGTCTGAGACTGTCAGGTGTGATAGTTAATGTCAGAAATCGGCTATGGCCGGGTGAAGTTGAATGTTTCCATATCAGATGGTTTTTCTCTCTCACCCATGATCTGCTCTCCTCTTCGCTGTTTTCATCTTCGTTATTAACATCTTTGCTGATCTCTTTTACGCTGCTAGGTTCTACGGGAAGAGGCTCTTTCTCGCTTGCTTCTAAACACCCTCCTCCTTCTCTACTCTCTCTGCTACACTCCGCAGGGCACAGACTGAGCACAGGTGTTGTATCTTCCCAATTTACCTTGAGACCGAAGGAATCACCTGTCTTTAAGCCGTTTGCTTTGACAAAACTTTTCCATCCGTCACCCAAAGTCATTCTTCCTCTGCTTTCCAGGAGAAGATTTGCCAGCCACTTTGAACCATCTTTACCTAACAGGTATACCTTCCCAGGCTTGTTTATCCCATTATCTCTTGTGAATTGCATAGGAAGACGCTGTAGAGATTTGAATAGGCGTCAAAACCAACAAGAGTAGATTAGAGAAACCTAACCCTCTTCTTTTCTGAATGAGAAGTTATTATGAGGATCTTACCAGTCTACAATTTCTGACATCAATAGGTGCAAGTATAAATGTTGCCAATTGTTTCTCGCTTGACGAGTATGACGAAACTATCTGTGTCGGAGTATACTTCTTGCGACGTTTTATTTTAATACCATCTAAGCTTGTGAAATCTTTTGGAAGATGCTGCATATACGAGCAAACACAAGCGTAAGCTGATATCACTCAAGATTGGTCAACGAATTGGTTAGAACATATAAGGATTTCCTCCTCATGACACATATCAATACAATGATACACTTTGGTTAGCTTCATGATTCTATACGAAACATGTCTAAGAGGGGAAATTTAATCCGAATCATATAAGAAAACAACATCAAAATGAAAATTGGCTTTACTTCAGCAAATTTGCTCCCAAGCCAGAGTTAACCAAACTGAAGTAAACTGACAAAATGTATAAAGTTACATAAAATGTTTCAATCTACGAAAATAAAATAAAATCGTTGTTGAACTACTCTATCAATGCTATCCCTGGGAGAAACAGTTAACCCAGGACCGATTGCACATCAATATGGACAAATAAAGGGTATATGCATTTTAAGCATTTCCTCATGTGACCAAGCTACAAAACACTAGAAATGCCTAACCTAGAAACAACAGTTCAATCAGCTCATAAGTATGCAAAACATTTAGCATAAGATTTCAGTTAACGAATGAGTAAAGTAAAATGAATTATATATTCACCAGTGCATCTGAGTGTAGATTTGAAGCTGTGACATGTACCAAACAAGAATGGTGTGATGACGTATCTGGTTCTTTTTCTGGGTTGTTCTTCACTTTCTTCTTTCTCGGAAGCTCTGTATCAGAAACACCCCACCAAAGCAAGTAATCTTAGAATCATCTAGATATGTCACTACAATAAAATAGAAGAGAAGTGAATATACCAATGTTGTACTGACCGCCATCATATGATGGAAAGCCTGCTTCGTTTCTCATGTGCGGATGCATTTTTATCACCATGCTACCTGTAATAAAACATCCGTAGAATTGTTTACCACGACAGTCTCGTCTTCAAGCTTCAGCTTTCAGTTCTTTTTTAAGTTACCGCTTTAAATCGTAGTAAGTATTAATGATCTCAAAATTCAATTTAAACAACCATCCAGATTGACTCCACTTTAAAGGATATATATAATCGATCTTACTGATGTTTTCCTGACCATTGTTGCTATTTGGAGCAAGTACATCTCGAATCTCACAGAAGCTGGGTCTTAATTCTGAGACCTGGAGCATCATATCTCCTTCATCTTTGAAAACGACGATCTCGCCAATTCGATAATCATGAGCAACAAGGCGAACTATTTCAGGTGAAAGTGTTGATGTCGCAAATCGGTTTTGGGTTGCTAAAGATGAATCCAGCCTTTGAAGAGGATACATTCTGCTCTCTTCTCTGGTGCTTTCTGCTGTCCTGGTCTTGATTACACTGCTAGGTTCTGTGAAAACAGACTGTTTCTCTCTTGCTTTTGAGCACTCACTTTGCTGCCTTATATCACTGTTAGACTCTGTACGGAGCAAACTGAGCACAGGAGTTGAGTCTTCCCATATTGACTCCAACGTGATGGAATCACCCGTCTTTAAGCCGTTTGCTTTTGCAAAATCTTTCCAGCCTTTTCCCAAACACATTCTTCCTCTTCTTTCTAGTAGAAGACTTGCCAGCCACTTTGCACCATCTTTACCCAACAGAGTTATATCCCCAGGCTTGTTCATGCTATTCTCCGTCATGAATTCCAACGGAAGACGCTAGAAAAGATTTAAACAGGAAATTTTAAAATACCCTTTTGCTATGCCAAAAAATGAACAAGAGCTGATTGATGAGTTTACCAGTCTACCATGTCTCAGACTGTCAGGTGTAATTGTTAATGTTAGGAATCGGTTTTGGCTTGCTGAACTTAAATCTCTCCATCTCAGATTGTTTTTCTCTCTCTCCCATGAGCTGGTCTCTTCTTTCCTGTTTTCATATTTGTCAATTTCGTTTTTGCTGCTAGGTCTTATGGGAAGAGACTCTTTTTGGCTTGCTTCTGAACATTCTCCTTCTACTCTACTACTGTCAATGCTGAACTCTGCAGGGCACAAGCAGAGCACAGGAGTTGTATCTTCCCAATTCAACTCGAGTGTATAGGATCCGCCGATCTTTAAGCCGTTTGCTTTAACAAATGATTTCCAGCCGTCTCCCACAGTCATTCTTCCTCTGCTTTCCAGGAGAAGGTTTGCCAGCCACTTTGAACCATCATTACCCAACAGATAAATCTTGCCCGGCTTATTGATGCCATTCTCCCTCGAGAATTGCATTGGAAGACGCTGTAGAGAATTGAACAGGGGTCAGAGCCAATAAGGGTACAATATAGAAGACTAAACCTGTGGATTATAAAATTTCTATGACGATCTTACCAGTCTACAATGTCTGACATCAACAGGTGCAAGTATAAATGTTAGGAATCGTTTATCCCTTGACGAATTTGATGATATTATCCTTTTCGGACTATACTTGTGTGATTTCCTTTTAAGACCATCTGAGCTTGTTAAATCTTGCGCAAGAAACTGCAACACCAAATGAGCACAAGAGTCACATCAAATGAACTGATGAAGGAAAATATCATAAATTATAAGACCAAGTTAACAAAGTAGACATATCAACTTTATGATTCTATATGTAACAAGTCTAGGAGTAGGGAAATATACCAAAACAAATCAAATAAAACCAAAATGAAATATCGTTTTACTTCAGCCAAGTTCCTCTCAAAGCTGAAGTTCCTCTCAAACCATACTGAAGTAAACAAACAAAATACATATAGCTAATTAAGATATTACAATAAACGAAAACCAAACTGTTGCTGATTTAATGTTTATCTTCCAACTGAACTTGATTACCCGGGATCAATTTGCCTATCACGTGAACAAAAAAATAATCCAGTCTTTTAATAATTTCAATGTTAAACCAAGCTGCAGAACACTATGTCTAGTTTCATGGCTAACCAAAACTAAAATTGCCAGCTTCTTGAAACAAAATTCAATAAGCTAAAGAAGTATGCAAAAATATAGCATGAGATTTCAGTCAAATGCAGGAGTAAAGTGAAACTTGAATTATATAAACGCACCAGTGCATCTTTGTGTAGACTCGAAGCTGAGACATCTGCAACAAAACACGAATGAGCTGATGAAGAATCTGCTTTAGTTTCTGGAGTGTTCTTCTTTACTTTCTTATTTCTTGGAAGCTCTGCATCAGACAACATCCCACATGTTAAATTTCAGACGCTTTTATTTCTTGAAACAAATCCGACCGAAGCTAACAATCTCAGACACAACTACATAGAACAGAAGAGAGAAATGACTATACCAATGTTGTCCTGATCAACACAATGATTTGATGAAAAGCCTGCTTCTTGTCGTGTATTCTGATGCTTTGTCATCGAAATGTTACCTATATCAAAAAGAAAGAAACAAAACAGAACCATCCCTTAAACTGATGTCCAATTTAACAGCTTCAATCCGAAGTCTTCCTTACTTAACATCTTGAAAATCGATCTTACCAATCTTGTCCTGACCATTGTTGCTGCTTGAAGCGGCTACGTCTCGAATGTTACAGTAACTCGGTCCTAAATCTGAGACTTGGAACATCATGTTCGAAAAACGAAGAGCCTCGCCTCCGAATCGACGATCATGAGCGACACAGCGCCGCCGCCGTCTCCTCCACACGACAGTGCTTCTACAAAAATGGCTTGTGGGTTGATTAAAGATTAAAGCTTTGAACACGACGCACCCAAATATTTGTTCTTTTTCAGAGAATCAGCGAATTCGCTATCGTCAGAAGTCAAAATCTTTTTTTTGTAAAACTCTCAAAAGGTTAAAACTTGAGACGGACGATGAACAGTCAAATCTTAGTGGGTGAGTTCCAATTTTTTTTTTTTTTTTTCT
>KE155981.1:142750-153984 GCA_000411075.1 Sisymbrium irio
TCACATAATCATATAGCAAAAGACTTAGTTCAGAGGAAGGCTTGTGCACTCTTTACATGTTTTTTAACTGTCGTATCCGGAGTTAGAACAGAACTCAAACAAATGACTTGTGTCTTTGTTTGTATACACATTCCAAAGTGAATGACTCTCTTAACTTAACACCATTAGCCTCACAATAGCCCTTCAAACCACATCCAAGAACCACTTTTGACAGTGGATAACCAAACTATTTCATTCTGCCCAATTCTAGAAAAAGCAGTTCATTGAGTGAGTTGTTAAACCACAGTATGCAAAAACAGCATAAGTATACTCACCAGAGCATCTTTCTGTAGATTCGAAGCAGTGACAAAGGCAACAAAACAAGAGTGGTCTGATGAACAAGAGTCAGGTTCTCAAATGTTCTTCTTGGCTTTCTTATTTCTCGCAAGTTCTGTACCAGTAAATTCTCAAACATGCTAAGACTTGAGATACTTTCATTTCAAACTGAAGAAAAGAGAGCCTAAGTAATCTTGGACTCTTTCAACAAGATAGAACAGAACTGAAGTTACCTGTGTTGTCATGATCACCACCACCACCATTCTCTTCATTAGATGTAAAGGATTCTTCTGTTCTTGATTGCAGATTTGTATTCATCCAAATGTAACCTGTGTCAAACATGTAGGAATTTTTTCAGTCATGCTGATACAATATGATATTGTCCTATAATCACTTGAATTTCAAAAACATAAACATTGCTTTTAAGTCAGAGTTTCCTCTCACATAGAAACTTCATTTTGCAAATCCTATCCTATGTGGGACACGTAGGACTAAGAGGTATGTGCAAGACAAACTCTTTTCTCAACGGTGCTAATATCACACTCATTTAAAAAAAAAAGGTTTGTATATCCAAACTTGAATCACAAAATCCCCTTAAAATTTATTTTGGGAATCACAGCTTCTTCTCACATAAAAACCTCATTTTTGCAGTTCTCTGTTACGATACGGCTTGTCCCAGAACGACACTTACCATCTCGTTCTGATCATTGTTGCTGCTTGGAGTCGGTAAGCCTCGGACCTGACACCACCTAGGTACAAAATCTGACATAGGTAACACCATCTCTCAAGCCACAAATGTCTTAAACTTTCCACGGTTGCGTCCGATTGTCAAAGCATCATACAAAACAACCAAAGTTTTCTAATTTCTATCATTTGTTTTGTTGGACAATAAAATATATTTTCGATAGGGTGCAAACAAATACTCTAATAGCAGTACTAATTGAAAAGAATATTAAACATAAACTAGAAATTGCTCGTAAATAGATGGCAAAAGACACTTGATAATCATGTATATATCAGAACCGAACAGCAGAGTGATTCTATCAAAAGATACATGATGACAGATGGCAAAAAAACTTAGTTTTAAAGGAACACTTGTGCACTTTACATTTTTAATCTCCAGAATTTGAACTAAACTTAAACACGCCCACAGTATTTGTATCTTGTTCACCGATGAATTCCAATATGAAGGACTCTCCTGTCTCCACACCATTAGCTTCACAGAAGCCCTTCAAACCACATCCCATAGTGACAATGCCATCCTTTGTCAGTAGATATCCAAACCACTTCGTTCCTTTTTTACCCAAAAGAGTGATCTTTCCAAGCTTGTTGATGTCATTGTCCTTCATGAATTGACTTGGAAGAATCTGCAAGAAAATTTGAGTTAAAACACAACTTGTCACTAATTAGAAACCCTTCTCTGGATCAAGAGTTGTTTGATGAAGTTACTAGTTCACAGTCTTTGACATCTTCAGGAGTGAGTGTTAATGACACGAATTGGTTCTGGATTGCTGAAGATGAATCTCTCCTCTCCTCTATGTTGTTTGTTGCTTCCCTGATCTTGTTTCCACTGCTAGGTTGTGTGGAAAAATTCTCTTTCACTCTATCTTCTGAACACTCTCCTTGCTGCCTTGTATTATCACTATGAACTCTTTACTGACCAAAGTGAGCATAGGAGTTTCGTTTTCCCAAATTGAATCCAGCGTGAAGGAATTGCCTATCTTTAAGCCGTTGGCTTTAGCAAATTCTATCCAGCCTTTTCCCAGCCTAAATCCTCCACTTTTGTTTTCCTGTCGCAGCTCTGCCACCCACTTTCTACTATCTTTTCCCAACAAAGTTATCTTCCTAGGTTTGTCCAAACCATTTTTTCTCGTGAACCACAATGGAAGATACTGGAACATATTTGAACGGACAACATAATTAACGAATGCAAGAGATACAAGAAACTTACGCTCCGAAACAATAGTTATTTGATGAACTCACCTGTTTACCAAATTTGAGGGTTTCATGTCTATGCGTTAATGTCACGAAACAGTCATGGATTGTTGAAGATGAATCTCTCCTCTCCTCTTTGTTGTTTTTGGCGTTTTCGGTCATGTTTCCACTGCTAGGTTCTGTGGAAACAGACTCTTTCTCACTAGATTTTGAATAGTTCTTTCCTTGTTGCCTTCTATCACTGCTAGAATCTGTACGGCATAAACTGAGCATAGGAGTTGTGTCTTTCTAAATTAACACCAACGTGAAGGATTCGCCTGTCTTTAAGCCATTTGCTTTCGCAAAGTCTCTCCAGATCATTCCCAAAGACATTCTTCCAGCTAGGCTTTGCCATATAAGATTTGCCACCCACTTTCTACCATCTTTGCCCAACAGAGTTATCAATCGAGGTTTGTCGATGCCATTTTCTCTCAAGAATGGTAGTTGAAGATACTGGAAATTAAATCAACGTAGAATATAACAAATAAGAGTGGAAGTTATAAAACTAACTAACCCTAGGAGATAAGAGATGGTTGGTAAACTCACCAGTCTACCTTTTTGACGCTGTCATGTGTAACCGTCAATGAATCGGTTTTGGATTGGTGACAATGAATCTCTCCTACACTTGTTTTTCACCAGCTCATTTGAACTCCTCTCCTCTCTATAGTTCTTTGCCTTCCTCTTCTTGTTTCCAGTGTTTGGTTTTGTGGAAACAGACTCTTTATCGCTAGCTTTTGAACAGTGCTCACCTTGTTGCATTCTAACACTTGTGGATTTTGTTCCAAACAAACTGAGCATAGGAGTTTTGTCTTTCCAGATTACCTCCAATGTGAAGGAGTCGCCCGCCTTTAAGCCGTTTGCTATAGCAAAATCCTTCCAGCCTTTTCCCAACCTCATGCTTCCTCTGCTTTCCCTAAGATTAGCCACCAACTTTGTACCATTTTTACCCGACAAAGTTATAAACTAATGTTTATCCAAACCATGTTCTCTCATGAATAGCAATGGAAGACGCTGGAAAACATTAGAACGGATAACATAACCAACAAGTATACTATAAAACTAAGATAACCCTCTGAAACATGACTTTAATGAATGAACTCACCAGGTGACCTTCCTTGAAGCTTCCATGTTCAATTGTTAAGGTCACTAAATGGTTTTTGATTGGCGTAGTTAAATGCTCCATACAAGATTCTTTGTCGTTCTTGTTTCCTTGTGTTCCATCGTTGATAGATTTTGTGGAGTAGAAACTGAGCAAAGGTATTTCCCTGTTTTCAACTAGTTTGAAAACGAAGAAATTTCCTGCTTTTTTGCCGTTTTCATCACAGAAACTTCTCTAACCTCGCCTTATGTAGAAAGTATCAGATGATTTGTTGAACCTCAGATTCAGTGACCATGATCTTTCCCATCTATCTCTTACAACAATTTTGCGGCAATCTCTTTTAATAACATTTGAGCTTGTGAAATCTTTTGGAAAATACTGCAATAAAAAAGTTTCAGACATTTTCCGCATTTCCACATGAGACCAAAGTGTACACATTTGGCTAGTATCATGACCAACCAACCCAGCACATGTGAAAGAACTTTCTTTATTGTCATGAAAGAATAAGTAAGCAAATAGCCAAAACAAACCAACCCAGGGTAAGCCAAACAGAATCAAAAAGAAATTTGGTTTTACTTCGGTATCGGTATACACATTAAAGTAAAGCAAACTACTGAGAAAATGCATAGTTACATACGATGCCATATCAAATCTAACCAAAACCATATTGAACTTAACTTGTGATTTTATTTCAACAAGTTGCCTTCCAAACTGAACCAGAAGATGATCTAACCCAAAGTGCCCAACTTTAGGAACAGCAGTTCAGTGAGTGAGTGATGAAACCACAATATGCAATAACTGTTAGCAGGTTTTGGTTAATTGAGTGACTAAACAAAAAAATGCAATAAAAGCTGATAATTACCAGAGCATCTTTTTGTAGATTCGAAGCCGTGACAAGGGCCACAAAACAAGGGTGGTCTGAATCATCTGATGAAGAAGAATCAACTTCTGTTTCTGAATTGTTCTTCTTTGCTTTCTTCTTTCTTCGAATTTCTGTGTCAGGTTATAAACTCAAACATGTTAAACCTCCACGATGCTTCTATTTATAAACTCGTCTTGAAACAAGCTCATCAAACCAAGTAATCTTGGACACTACAACAAGACAGAACAGAACTGAAGTTACCCATGTTGTCATCATTATCACCAGGTTCATCTATTCGTGGATGCTGACGCTTCATCGAGAGGTAACCTGTTAAACAGGTAGGACTAAGTGAGGTATTTCAGTATTAGTAGAGGTATACATAAGTACACAAGGATCTTTCTTCAGTGGCTTGTTGATTGTGTAATATAAATCATTTTCCAAATAAAACAAATTGCGTCAAATATGAGAGACCAATTCTTCAAGGATGATAATATCTCTCATTTTTAAACACTTAAACACAAAAAAAAAACCCTATAACTGATTATTCTCTCACAAAAAGACTTCATTTTTGCAGTTCTTTGTCATGATACCGCTTGGTTCTTTAAACGCAGCACATCTCACCAGATCAGGTTGTAAAAGAAAAGAAACAGAACCAAACTTGCTTACCCATCTCCTCCTGATCAATGTTGCTGCTTGGAGCAGGTAAGTCTCGAGCCCCAGAGCAACAACTAGGAGTTATATCAGACAAATCTAACACCACCATCTCTCAGGACGCAAAGGTGTTCACTTTCCACGGTGGATTTGACTTTAAGCGCCTTCGTCTACTCCAAGCTACTTCCTTTTGGAAGCTTCGAGAAGATATCTACAGGAATCGGCAGTGTCTAGATCAATCCAACAAAACCTTAGAAATTTCTCAAAGGAAAAGACTTATTCTTTGTACAGGGCAGAAGAAAAAGAACACAACTTTGGTTCTTCTCAGAGACCGAATGTTACTGTTTCAGCATACATTTTTAGAAATTTCGAAATCTGGGCGCGTAGCATAGACAATGAACAGTTGTTTGATTAAAGTTGATGATTTGTTTTCTTTTTCCGCTTGGATGATGATTTGTTTATGAGTTATTTACATCTAGACATACTTTATGTCTAAAAACTTTCACTGGACATACTTTATGTTACTAGTGTACTTTGCACATGTGATATGTCGAACCAGCTCTTAAACCAAACTAAACCAATTCAATTTTTACATTACTTTCAAATTTTATAGTTTCTTTTAATCGTGAAAAAATTGACTGTTCACTTTCTACAATGACTAAAAATTTGAGACATCGTCGGGACTGAGTTTTACGGTGATTATCGGTGACAAAAATCAAAAGTGACATCTAGTTTCTATTCCGTCGTCTTGGGTAAATCTAATCGATTTGGATCTCAATACAATTCACTTCTAATCAACTTTGTTTCTAATAGATTATAATCGATTCTGTGTATCCAATCTTGTTAAAATACCTCTGTCTGTTTCAGGCTTCAGAGGGAAACCATGAAACGAGGTTTGCGGAAGGGGATGGACACTTCAATTCCGACGGTTCCGGTTAGTTTCTTTTAGATTTCATTTTTTATTATTGTTAATGATTTCGAGAAGCAATTGTTGTAAGTCCTTGATTATGATTCGGAGATGAGGAGTTGGGTTTGGGAAGCTATTCAATATTCCTTGAAGGCAATGCCCACTATCCTGCAAGCTTATCCATTCGTTTCTGACCATACAATTGGTGACCAAGCAGCGCTACGTGTTGTGGACAGATTTGGTGGTCAGTCTTTGAGGTTTTCTCAACAAGAGTTTGGAACCAGTTCGGGGTTGCCTTGTGGACATCTATAAAGAGTTTGTTCTCCCTAACTACTATTCTTGTAATTCTGTTGAGTAAGTCTGGTTTTTGGTGTTATGCTAGTTGCCCTTATGTTTTTTGGAAATATTAATTAGAGAGTTGGTATTGTTGTGTAGCACTAACTGAATGTATGTTTATATAAACATTTGTGGTATTAACTCTCGGCTAAATATATATATTGATTGTGGGGGAAACTTTGAAATTATTTGTAAGCAGGGTTTGCTACATTTAAGTATATGAATATTGTAAGTCGGAAATTGACCATATAAAACTGGACATTAGATTATGACCATGTGGATAGATTGTATATATTTGGATGCTTTTGATGATACAGGGTGGAAATTTTCTTCATAGGTACAAAAGGAAAAACATTATGCGTAACCAATGTAATCAGAAAAAATCATTGATTATATTAAATTATATGTCCATTGTATTTGGAACTAACCATAATAGCCGAACGGTCATAAGCTGATCTCTTACAATATGTAGCTACTTTCTACCATGTCTCATAAAAAACAATGCAACAAAACATACATTCACTGAATACAATGGACATATAATTTCAAGTAATCAATACTTTCCTAAAAAACCTATCCACATGGTTACTGTTATGTGGTCAGGAATGTTTGGACATATATCTCCCTTTACGTTGTAACTTAACGAGATTAAGTAATCGAGGATAGTGTGATGCGAACATGAGTAGTTCATGGAAGTTATTGAAAGCAGAAAGGCTGATCAACTATTAGAAACCATTTTAGGACAACCAGAGAGGATATAGTGGATGATCCGGTAGAGAAGTCTAAGTATGCACGTGAACCATATATTGGTGTCCATTGTCAATCAACCAGCCATATATATATTATTTTTGTGTGGGCTATACATATTAAAATGAGAAGGAATGCAAATACGATTGGTAAAACAAGAAAATAATGTGAAAAAAGTTTGACTATTGAGCGGTGTCCATTTGAAACCGGCCAAATGGATAGTTTATCATCAATACACGAATACCGAAAACTGAGTAGGGTATATTCACGTAATCTCGTGAGTACGTCAAAATTACAAGCTGAGTAAGAATTGAACCGGAAAGTTTGTCATCATGGAGAATATGATGGAGGAGGGAAATTAATGAGCTGTGCTTATATGGATGTAACCTTCATATATATTCCCCCACTGTTCATTGTTCTCCTGTTCACTCTTCCTCTGTCCACTTGTCTTCTGTCTAATCTCCCACAGAAGTTGCTACCACATCTTACAAATGGTTTAAACATCAGGAATCAACAAAATATAAGAAGATGAAGGGTCTGACCACGGAGGATTAACCATGCAAGACCTGACCATGCTGCTTGGGCTTCCACAGAACGACGCCGTTTGCATTTCTCTTGTCCTCTTCTTTCCTATTTGTCTCGTCTGCTTGTGTCGAATCTGAAAATGAACACGGCGTGTCCTCCGTCACCTGAATTCTTGCTCTGGAAAAGAAAATTGTAAACGTTCCAAGAGATCTGTACATGATCGCCGTCGATTTCTACTTTCTTGGTTCCTCTGAATTTCCATCTGAGTTGTTGAATCTGCAGAACCTGCTTGGGAGTCAATGGTGGAGCAGAGTCTTGCCTCTTCGTCGAGGCGGCAGTCGATAGAAATCTCTCTGTTCTTACTTCTGAACCTGGCTTTGGTGGAGAAAACCCTAGCTCCGAACACATGCTCTTTCCTCAGCAGCAGAGTTTGTGGATTCGTCGGCGGTTTCACTGATTTTGCTCAAGCGTGACGGAGGCTTCAACTAAGAAAAGAAAAATACTCAAAATCATGACAGCCACATGATCTTAAAATGTGGACGTTTGTGATTTTTTGTAGTGTAACTAACCTAAAATCATTTTTCGTTTCCATCATAACTAAACCAACAAAAAAAGGTCAAATTTGTCTTAAACCACACCATATACAAGCCCAAAGTACACCTTCAATCCAAAGTGTGTCTGAGTGTTATTACTTTAGATAGAAGTGTGCCTGAGTGTAATTATCTCTTTGTTTATTGGGCCGTTTGATTCAACAAATTAAATATTGCTTGGGTGTTTTTAAAACCGGACTGAATCAGCGGTCAAACCGGATAGAAAACTGTCAGATAGATATCACTATAACCCCAGGAACCATACAACCCAACCGAATTTATTATTTTTTTTTCCACCAAATAGAATTCATTAAAGGCTCAAAAATGAGCAAAGAGACAAAGTTTAACAATCAACACATCTGAGAATAAGCTCTCAAACTCTTGACATGAAAACCAATCTGGGTTTACGAAGATAACATTCGAAACCATAACGTAAAGAAACATGAGAAGAAGGGACTTGCCCCTTCAACACCATTATGACAAGGATGAAGGTTTCTCCTTATCAAAAAGCTCACGTAGCCAATGAGGATGACCAGTGGCAACATATGAAGTTAATTTGTTGTCAGAAACGACACTTTTTGCTAATTCACCAGCTCCCCGATTTACTTTAGGAGGTTCAAAGATCAAGTCCCATTCTCTCTGGTTTTTTGTCCAATCTAGTAGAGATGCCGTATATCCAAGGAGAGATGGCCATTGTTTTGGGTTATGGAGAGCTCGAATGATGTTCATTGAAGATCCTGCAAACGTCACATATCCCAGCTTCAAGCTGTTCATACTTTCTAGGGCCCACACCCAACTCTTGAACTTCGCCTCCAAGCATGTACCAACATTTGAGTAGGATCGTCGGCTATGGGGGTTTCCACTCCCTTTGTTGTTTGTCTGGCACGGTCTCTGTTGCTTCTTTTTCTCTATGCTGTACAGAGATCCATTGTCTCGTGTCCTCAAAAGCATTATGCACCACTTCGTCTGGAGCGAATCTAATCCCTTCAAAAAGGCATTTGTTTCTGTTCTTCCATAGTACCCATAGAATCCAGGGTGGTACTAGTCGGATTTCCTCTGGTACATCTTCTCTCTGCATGGTAATGAGCAGGTGATACATATTAGCAAACACTGAGCTTCCAAATCCATTCTCTGGTGTAGGGACATTCGCCATAGCCCACACTGTCTAGCAAGAGGACATTCGAACAGTATATGATTCACCGTTTCGGAATCTGCACTACATGACAGACAGCCATCATGACTTTTTATGCCTCTCGTCTTCAGTCTTTCAGTAACTGCAAGAGATTGTGTGATGATTCTCCACAAGAAATGTCAAATTTTTGGCACAGTTCTGACTTTCCAACATCGCTCGAATAAAGGATTGATTGATGGTTGCATATCAGCATTAGTAAACAGCTCCTTCTTCCTAACTTTGGAGATTAAATCATACCCCGTTTTCACTGAGTAAGTTCCATCCTTCGTCTCCGTCCACACATAGGAGTCATCATATTCCACTGCAGGTTTGATCATGTGTATCATGTTAATATCATCCTGTGTGAAAAGATCTTGGAGTTTTATTTCATCCCATCCTTTACTCCGGCTATCAATGAGTTCTGATACTTTTAAATTGATATTCATCAGAGTTTGTCGTCCTCCCGGTACTACTCTGTTTACCATTATAAAGCTAAGTATCCACCCACACAAGAGTGTTTTCTCCATTGCCAATCCTTCTTTTTAACCCCTTCTCCAGTAGTTCTCTTCCATAAATGATGCTTCTCCAACCAAAGGATGGTCTTGTTCCTACCGGAGCCTGAAGAAACTCACTGTTGGCAAAATATCTGCTCTGAAAGAATCTGCTAAACAAGGATTGGGGATCACTCATCAGTCTCCACCCCTGCTTTGCTAGAAGCGCCTGATTAAAACATGACAAGTCCTTAAAGCCAATACCCCCATACTGTTTTGGAAGCGTGAGTTTTTCCCATCCCACCCAATGGATTCTATTCATATTTTCTCCCGAGCTCCACCAATAGTTCATCATTATACTTGTGAGGCTCTTGCATAATTCCACCGGAAGCTTAAAGCAGCTCATTGTATATACGGGCATAGCCATTGCTACTGATTTAAGCATAATCTCTTTTCCACCTTGTGACAGAAATTTTGATTTCCAACCATTCACTCGTTGGAGCACATTATCTTTCACATAGCCTAGAAGTTGCTGTTTTGACCCACTTAGGCATTCCGGTAATCCAAGATATTTACCAGTCCCACCCTCTAGTACAATTCCGGTCCTGTTTTTAATCCACTCTCGCCGTTCCATTGCTACCTTGTCACCAAATGTGATAGCAGACTTTGCTACATTGATCTTCTGTCCGGAGACTTTCTCATACATCTCTAAACATGGCATTATATGGACACATTGTTCCTCAATAGCTTTGCCGCAGAATAAGCTATCATTAGCAAATAACATATGATTGATAGAGGGCCCATCCGCATGGAACTGAATTATTATTTAAAATGAACAAAATGTAGCAAATAACACTGAGCTCTGTTTTTCTATTTTTTATCTCTTTTTTTTTTCAAAAATTGATGTGTAGGATGAACGTATACAGCTACCAAAACAGAGTGTATATAGAATATAAAGCTTAATTATTATTAAGAGAATGAGTACAAGTATTTAAAATACACGAGAGTAAGTAAGGCAACTCTAACTATACAGTAATTACAATGAGTGCTTTTAATATTATTCCCTTGATACACCCATACAAAATGGAGGGAGCTCGATTACTCCAATCTTGGATCGTGCTTGAGTGAAAGGATGCCCCGGTAATGCTTTAGTTAAGACATCGGCCAGTTGATCTTTAGTAGAGACATGAGAGACGCGGAGTGATTTGTTTTGAACTTGGTCACGAACAAAGTGATAGTCTAGAGCTAGATGTTTCATTCGGGAATGGAACACCGGGTTTGCACTGAGATACATTGCTCCTATGTTATCACAGGGTCTGACTGGTTCAAACACAATGAGTGTGGTTGCGGTTGCGGGAGTTTGCGGAAGTGGACGGTTGCGGTTTTAAACGTTATTAAGCGTTTCGTACGACTGGTGTAACGGTTAAAAACTGTTACATTTACGGGATAGTTATGACTGGTTGACTAGCGGATGTAGTAGCGGTTAAACAATAAATTAACAATAAAATTATATTTTTTTAACTAAATAAAACATCAAAATGTATATTTTTATAAAATATATATATA
>KE155981.1:155001-166701 GCA_000411075.1 Sisymbrium irio
GTTATACATGAAGCTTTTCTTTTAGTTTTTCTATGTTGCTTTTCTTTTCCCCTTAATTCTTAACCTGCAGTTTGTGAGTTCTTGGCTACATCTACTCATTCATTATGTATTTCCTTATGCAAACGAAAACACTATTATAAATCAAATTAAAAAGGTAAAAAAAGCAGGCATAATATGAAAAAATCAAGTATTTAATAATCGAAAGTTAATTAAAAACTAATTTAGTCATTTGTGTGAGAATAGGTAATCTTTACTACTTGATATAAGTACAATTTGCAATATAGAAAACAAAGGAAAACTAATCAATAAGCGAAATGGAAATAATGTGAGGAGAAAAACTAAGACTAAAAACAATAGTACCTCGTTTTCCCGAATTGTCCTAGCTATTGAGGTTTTCAAGACGTTTATTTTTGACATGTATTTTTCTTCGGGTACTCTAAAGAGTATATTTTGCTGCAACCATGTTTTTTTTTTTGCTGCAACCATTTCATAAGCATGTTTCGTTACTTGATCAGAAGGATTATCTGTACATCACGGAAAAATCAAAGAAGAAAAGCATTGAGTAATCTTATATTCTTAGGTTTTTACCTTGATTTGAGATTCTCTGTTTTATCATTTGCGTATAATAATGCTATAGCCTGACAAAACACAGAAAAAGAAGAAACATATGGAGCAGAACAAATGTTCCATGAATTAAAGATTCAAATTATACGCAAACCATATTAAAAGAATTAAGAAAAAGATGGCATTAATAGCCTAATTATTTTCTTACATGTCTCATGCTCTCATCTAGAAGCTTATCCAGCAAGTCAAACGGCGTCACAATCTCAGATCTTTCTTCTTAGAGATAATTATATTAGAAGGCACTTATATCTTCTTCTTATTGGAATCCATCAATAAAGTTGCGGTTAATTTTGTCTTAGGATTTAATCATAGTTCTCATGGCGCCACTGATTTTTTCATCTTCAACATTTTCAGTTCTTCTGCCGCTTCAACCAATTTTTTTTTATTTAAAAACTGAAATGCTAAAATTATAAAAAGTTGTCAAAAGTACTTATTGTCGTATTTTTTAAAGTGTTCACAATATATATTATGCTATAAAATCTAATTTCAGTAAGAAAAGACTTCAACAATCTCATCCTTTTGATGGTGAATTAATGGAAGCGTTTATTTACCTTCAATCTAAAGTTTGTATCTGCTCTCTATCTTCTTCCTCCCCATCTTTTATCTTTTTTTCAGATTTTTTCTATTGTTTGTTTTGTTGACATAAGTAAAACAGAGAAAATAAAAAAATATATATAAGAAGAAGGATCGTGGTTTCGTGGGTGGTGGGGTTGTTTTGATAAACCGTCGATGGTTCATTTTTTTTTAAAAAATATTATTTTCTATTAGTTAATTTGTTTCTAAAAAATTGCATATCTAGTTACGATAACTTTGACTAATATATAACATCTCTTTTTTTTAGGGAATATGTTTCTTTTAATAATATTTTTAAGTTAAATGACACATGTCAGAATTTTATTGGTCATGTGACTTGTGCTTTATAGAAAAAAGATATGTATTGGTTGACATATCCACATCACCTGCCCAATCAGCATCGGAGAAGCCATGTAAAGTCATTGGGTTAAAAAAATATACCGTGTGTCATTGTTCCCGCAAGATACCGGAGGATGCGTTTCACGGCTTGCCAATGGTCAGCGGTTCGAAGTGCATATATTGGGATAGACGATTGACTGCAAATGAAATATCTGGCCTTGTAAAGGCAAGATACTGAAGACTCCCAAGATCCATTCGATACTCGGATGCATTGTCTAGTGGAGAGCCGGAGGTACGTGTGAGCTTCGGCGTTGTCTGCGTAGGTGTAGCTACAGCTTTGGTAGTGAGCATATTGGTTTTGACCAAGAGATCTTGAATGTATTTGTGTTGCATCAAATGGATTCCATTTGGTATTCTTATTACTTCGATGCCAAGAAAGTAGTTGATATCACCTTGATCCTTGAGACAAAATCGACCAGCAAGACAAGTAATGATAGAGGAAACTGCTGCCGATGAGTTACCCATGACAATTATGTCATCAACATAGACAAGGATGTAGGCGAGGATGGAGTCTCTGCTAAAGACAAAGAGAGAAGCATCAGGGAGACTGTCGTCGAAGCCTGAGGAGACGAGAAAGGTTTTCAGCTCGAGGTACCACATGCGTGGTGCTTGTTTAAGTCCGTATATAGCTTTGTGGAGCCTGCACACATAATCAGAACGTTCAGCATCAACGAAACCTGGAGTTGTGTCATGTATACCTATTCTTTGAGTGTCCCCTGAAGAAACGCTTGATTGACATCAAGCTGTTGAATAGGCCAGGATTTACTTGCTGCTTCACCAAGGACCAGTCAAATAGTAACAGCTTTAATAACCGGGCGGAAGGTTTTCTTGTAGTGTTGATGATAACCTTTTGCGATGAGTCTCGTTTTTTATTTGTCAAGGCCACCATCGGGAAGAAGTTTTGTTTTGAAAACCCAGCGACACCCGACCACATTCTGTGTTGGAGCTGGGGGAACAAGAGTCCATGTTTATTTATCAATTTGACTGTTGTACTCAGTGGACATAGCTTTTTGCCAGTGTTCATCTCTGAGTGCTTGTTTGTATGTCGCCGGTTCAAGAGCATGGATTAGACGGTTTATGATTGTAGCAGAGAAGGAGTATTTGGTATTTTGTTTTGTTATATGGGCTTTTGACGAGTAGTCATTTGGTGTGTGTTTTGAACAGGTGCTTGTTGAGGGAGAGTGGTCGGAGGATTTGTGGTAGTGGTTTGTGGTGTCGGAGAGGAAGACGATGGGTGGTTAAGAGGATTTGGGCCAGTGGACCTTTCATTGGTGGAGCTAGTATTTTGAGTGGGTTGGTTTTGGGCTTGAGTAGTGGGCCTTTGGCCAATTACTCTTTGTGGATTGTTGTTTTGTTGTGAAGAAGATAAGGTCGGAGAGTTGCGTACCTAAGTGTTCGATGTCGATGTTGGAGATGGAGGCGGCTCAAGGTGAAGACACAAGTATACACTTTAAGTAGATGAGTAGCCAATGAAGACACAGGGTTTGGACTTATCTTCAAGCTTGTGGGTGTTATACGGTCTGAGCCAGGGAAAACAGAGACTCCCAAAGGCGCACAACTTGAGATAGTTCGGTACCGTGTTAAAGAGTTTGTGATACAGAGAGATGTTTGAGAGCACAGGAGATGACAGTCTGTTGATCAAGTAGGTGGCGGTTTAAATAGCATACAGCCAGTATTCTTTGGGCATAGAGGCTGTTGAGAGCAGAGAGAGCCGTTTCCACGACATGGCGGTGCTTACGCTCAGAGACACCGTTGTGGTCTGGTGTATGAGGCGGGGAGGTTAGATGGGAGATACCATTGTCACGAAGAAATTGTCGGAGGGCAATGTATTCGCACTGTTGTCCGAGAACAAGGTAATAATTTTGGTTTGGATGTTGTTTTCAACGAGTGGTTTAAAGGCTTTGAAGATTTCTTTGACTTGGGATTTTTGTTGCATTGGGTATAGCCATGTATAGTGGGAGTAGTGACCAACGAAGATCACATAATACTTTAAGTTGTCGTGGGCTGTGACGGGGGAAGACCAGACATCAGAGAAGATAGTCTGAAGAGGTTGAGTGATTTTGATAGATGTTTGATGAAAAGAAAGTTTATGGCTTTAATTGATTTGGCATTCAGAACAAAAAAAAGATTGTTGAGAAGAAGAAGCAACAAAAAATGGTAAATTGTATTTTGAGATAAGAGTCTGAAGGATCGGTGGTGATGGATGACCAAGACGTGAGTGCCACGACGCCACAGATGTTTTCGGACTGGGTGAGGCGAGAAGTGCTCGAGGTGGCGACACACGCACCGGCCATTCATACAGCTCATTAGAAATATTTCTGCTTCTGCCCTGAAGGAGAAGAATCCCCGTGCGAAGATCCTTCACCTGAAAGGAAGCAGGGAAGAATTCAACCGAAACTTGATTAGTATTGCATAGACGATAGACATATATCAAATTCTTCTTTATATCAGGTACGTAGAGGACTTTATTTAAAGCAATATTTTGAGTCTTTAAGGGAAAGAAAGTGGAACCGATATGAGAGATGGTTAATGGAGACCTATCTCCAATGAGAACATCATCTCTGCCTGCATATGGATGGTGTAGGGATAGATTGGCAAGGTCATTGGTGATATGATGTGTTGCGCCACTATCCATGAGCCAATCATTGGGGTTGTATGGAGATGCTGACTCAATGTTTGGTGATGTTGGAGGTGTTGACTTTGAAAACGGTTTGGTTTTAAATGTTGAGGGTTTCGGCGTGAGATGCGGCCATTGGTTGAAGGGTGGTTTAGAGAGAAAATTTTAAAGTTTTTAGGATATCAAAGGCTCTGATACCATATAGAATAGGAGGCTTAATTATTATTATGAGAATGAGTACAAATATTTATAATACACGAGAGTAAGTAGGGCAACTCTAACTATACAGTAATTACAATGAGGTCTTTTAATATTAGTCCCTTGATAGTGTATGCATAAGTCTAAGGGGAAAACTATTTTTCAAGTAACTACTAGAGAGGATTTGGAATTAAGTCTCATTTTCTATAAGCAACCTTTTAAGATATGACACTTTAGAAGCATATCTCATACAAAACGGATTGTGTTTACTTGTGTATCTAGATGGATATGCTGAGTCTAGAAGTGTCGTTTATTCAATCTTGTGGCATTTCTTTCTTAAGAACACTTGAGCTTATGGAATCTTTTGGAAGATACTGCAAAAAAAAAAAGTTTCAGACATTCTCACCATTTCTTCATGACACCAACCTCAGACACATTGTTCAGTGTCATGAGTCATGATCAGCCAACTTAACAATAATATAACAAATCTGAAAGAACAATGTTCTTTATTTTCATGAAAATAAGTGATAAGTACGGGTGGTAAGCAAATAGGCCTGTGGTCATTCTTTTGCGTCCTGGGGCATGCATTAGTTGTATGTCCTTCTGCTAGTTACTTCTTTGTTTCTGGTACGTACGAATAAAATTATGCTCTTCTATGTTCTCCACATAGTCCAATAGGTATTTTCTGCATTAGTGCGGAATGATTTTGGGTTGCAAGACAAGGCAAGACTGCTTCAAAATGATCATCAAATGTTCTATTTGTATCCTTCAAAATTAGGTCAGGTATCTGAATTCCCACCATATAGCTTGCATATACCAACTTTCGGAAAAATATGATTCACTGTTTCATCAGTTTCATAGCAATACGTTAGTAAATGATATTTGTAGTGTTGTTTCTATGCTTGAGAGTCAGGGCTGGCTCTGGGCTAACCCATGAAGTATAGGTGCCAAAATGATTGGTCTTGGACTAAAGCCCATAAAATATATAGGCAAATATTAGATTTATTTTTGGGGTAGAAATTTCAAAATTGTCTTGTTAATATAGTGGTTTAGGAATTGATTTTTGTCATAAAGGTATGAGTTCAAATTTTATAAAGGACATTAATTTTTAAAATTGTTTTAGGTGCTATATTATAGTGGACCGGTACTGCTGAGAGTGGTCCTAATATGCATGGCATTAGACAAAACTCTAACAAGCATGGTTTTACTTTTGGATACGTTTTCCATTTCCGGATAGACTCTTTGAAAAGTGGATTTCCAAAGGGAGATGTTAGCCGATAACAAGATTTTACTGTACAAAGGCCAATCGCCACTTGGCAAAGAGCTAAATCGAATCTTGATTGTTTCATTAACATCAACAGCCTCTAATTAGGGTATCCAGAAGTTTTTTATTCCAACTCAAGAAGTAAATCTTTGACTTGGTGGATATCTTCAATTACCTTCTAAAAAGTCATGGATATCTGGTTAAATCATTTATTAATGTGGGATATGTTTCCTAAATTAAAATTCAATGACTCATTACATCAATTAATTACATTAACAAAAAAAAATTAGTTTAGGTAAATATCTAAATGAATTTATGTAATAGAGAAAAAGATAGTCAACATTTGGATTCTTGGTAAATCCATAAATGGTCAGTGATAAAACAAGATAACTTGTTATATATATATCTCCAAATCTACGTCTTCAAATTCACATCAACAGCCTAATAAAATAATTTTTGCTTAAGACATAGATCTTCTCTAAATCCTTTCTTCTCCTAAGTCACAAAAAAATGGATCAAATAAGATATCCGCACAAATTATGTAGTTTACCCGATTTAGTTTTGGTTCTGATCATCTCTGTCTTGCCCTTCAAGGAAGCTGTTCAGACAAGTGTTCTCTCTAAGCGTTGGAGGAATCTCTGTCATCAGACGACCAACATCACTTTCAAAGAGTCAGAATATGTGAAATATTCTGTCTCAGACGCTGAAGAGACCAAAAGGGCTGCTAGGGCTTCGTTCGTTCGCTTCATGCTTAGATGGGCTTTGAGATTTTCCGGTGAGGCCATTGGTAGTTTCCATCTCTATATATCGAAACCAGAGGGTTTCGAAACAGATATACAAACACTAATCGGATTCGCAGTGGCCAAACGAGTCAAGAACCTAGTTCTTGATTTTTCAGATCCTTCTTGGATCACCAATGAAGAAGCAGCATACGAAGCAAATGTGATTCAATTGCCGGACTGCTTTTACAAGCTAACCAGCCTGGAGTCACTGAAGCTGTTCGCATGCGGGTTTGATCCAGCACAGCTCGAGGAACCGGGTACGCTAAAAATTCTCTCTTTTGGTTGGATCCATCTCAGCATGATCATGTCCTTGCTATCCAAGTCTCCTATTCTCGAGAGTCTAAGCATTCAAAATTGCTGGGACGTTGATCTCGGGATAACCGGATATAACAACCGGTTAAGAGAAATGGTGTTCGAGAATTGTGAGTTCGTCGAGGAATTTTCTACACATGACTTGCCCAATATTCAGATCTTCAAGTACTCAGGAAATGTTCATTACCTTGAGTTCATGAGAGTAAATAGGATGATGAAAGAAGCATACTTGGATTTTGGGGTGGAGAAAGAGTACGAGGAATCCACAGGAACATTTCTTGCTGGTCTCCTTAACGAACTCTTGTCGGCCAAGAAACTGACAATCTGTCCTTTTCTCATCCAACTGATTCAAGATAGTGAGGATCCGGTTCGTCTAGATGCACCGATGGAGACAAAACATCTGGTGATGAAGACGAGTCTGCTTCCCAATGAGTTCATTGGGATTAGGCTCATGATCAACAGCTGTCCAGAGTTGGAAACGCTCACTTTCCAAATGGTTGCTCCTAGACCTGTCTCAATGACGGCTTCTGCGATTGATCCACAAACTTATTGGGCGTTTAGAATCAACCATATGTGTTTGAAGAAGACGTTGAAGGTTGTGGAGTTCAAGGGTTTTAGTGGCAGCTTGTACGAGTTGCATGTGTTGAAGTTTCTGATTCGTTCCGGCCATGTGTTGGAAAGGATTGACCTTTACTTACCCACTGAATTGGAGGACGACAGGCGAAGGATTATGGCTCGTGTTGTTGGTGAGGAGTTCCAGCCAGCGTCTGAGCGTTTAAGGATGTTCGATCATTTTAATGGTGTCAAAACCTTTTTTCAAGATTTGTAATGCTCATGATGGATATTGGTTGCATTTTCGGTTATTAAGAATTATCAAATAAAAATTAAATAAAATCTAATTTCTCGCAGAACTTAACTTTCATATATATTATATACTTCGTAAAACAAGATTAATTTCAACGTAAAAAAAAAAAATTAATTTCTTCGTCTAGGAAAAAAAAAAAGCAATAAGTAATTCTTTTTTTTTTGTCACAATAAGTAATGTAATCCAATAAGCAATAAGTAATTCAATGGGTGGATTTAATTATAATTATACCATTAGAATGTCTCCCTTCATTAGTTTTTTTCTTTCTTTCAAAAATCGTTTGTTAGGGCTTGAAGCCTACGCAATTTTGGGCAATTAAAAAAATTATCAAAAAAATAGTATTTATCATATAAAACATAATGCGTTCAGTGTGAATATGACACAAAGTGTGATTAGTGATGAAAGTGAAAGTTTAAATCGATTAATATTGGATTCAATAGTAAAATGGTATAGTGGACCCAACTCCTTTTCTATGTAACCAAAAAATAGTAGATTGGTAAACATGTCATTATCATTTTACATAGTTTTAACTTTAAATTTTTATACGAGACATTAAATTAAAAAATGTTCCACAAAATTATCAGCTTTCTATTCTTATATGACGTTAATAAGAGAGACTAAATCGAGTAAACCAATCATTATAACATGAGCATGTTCCATATGTGTTGTGTAATTCACCGTACTTAGTTTTTGTAAAGTTATAATTTTTATTGTTTTATTTGTAACTTATTTTCTAAAGTTAAAGGCAAAAAAAATAATTTTTAATTTTTATGAAAAACATGAGAGTTTTTTCAAAAGACATAAATAGAATATTTGAACACATTTCCTCCTCGACTGTGGTTTTATTATTATAGAATTACATTTCCAAGATAAATACATACTTATAAATTGTCTGTATTTTTGCAATTTTTAAACTATCCTAATTTTCACAAGAATAATAATTAACATACAAAACCCTTTAGTATTTTTAGTTTTGAATTATAGTAATATTATATTAGCCTGTTGACCAGTTAGAAAGCTTTCCATACTAACAGCTTTGTATTAGATTAATTATTTTCCTAAAAAAGAAAAAAAAAAGGATTAAAATTATTTTGCTTTAGCCAAGAAATTAATTGGTGTAGTAGCTTGTTGACTAGTTAAAATCATTTCCTGAAATAAATTATTTGCCTAAAAGAAAAGAAAGTGTATAATTATTTAGCTTTTTCCATTATGTAGTCAATTTTATCTTTTCAAGCAAGCAATTTTTTCTTTAAATCATAGCCAGGATTTTCACTTCTGTTTGACTCAGGTTTTGAAATGCAAGTCTTTTCCTTTTTCCTGGAGAAAGAGTTTGTGATCACCTGAATATGTAAATAGTCACAAAACAAATAATTTTTTTTTTACAAAACAAATACTTATCTTTAATTTGTATGTGTTACATCTCCATACAGAACTTGTTTTGACATGTTTGATTTTTCACTGATAGCGACGATGAGCAACTCAAAAACCAAAACTGATTCTTCTTCATCAGACCACTCTTCTCGTGTGGCTCTTATTACCGCTTCGAATCTGCGCAAAGATACTATGGTAATTAGACTTTTTATAAAATAAAAATTCTGATGTAGTCATTGACTAAGATTATGAACAAAATAATGCTAACAGTTCTTGTATATTGGGTTTTGGTCATTGATATTACTGGTGTATCTAATGTTCGGCACTTTGGTTTCGGTCCTCTTGTGTCTCAGTCTGGGAAACATTTGATGAAATGAGTTAACTTCAGTACGGTCGTGATACAATTTGATAAAACATCTAGGGTAACTGTATATCTTTTTGTCAATTTATTTGAATTTTAGTTTAGTTTATTTTGGTGTGAATATATGATGAAGTAGAACCAAATTTTCTTTCCAATTCTCTTTGTTTTTGTCAGATTTCATTATTTTGGTTGGATTGATTTGCCTTATTTGCCTTACTTCCATGCAAATATAGAGAACAATGAAACTCAAAAAAAGAGAGAAAGAAAACTTGTAGTTTCTTGATTGCTAGCTATATCATTTTTAAGTCATGAGTAGAGCACTTTGTTAAGTGTTATGCAACTTGGTGTCACGAGGAAATTCTGAAATCGTTTGATCCCGTATTTGCAGTGTGTTCCACAAGTTTTATGTCCCACAGAACCTATCAATGCTGGAACACAAAGATACAATAACAAGAAAGAGTACTGTATGGACCTGGAGAAAAAGAAAAAGCGGGGACGTCCTCCAACATCACTAAGCCAAAAGCAGTTTATGACCTTAAGAATTTCACATAACAGCCTCACAATAGGTGTACAGGTGAGTTGTAATTAACAATCGTCTAGATAGTTGGTTATTAGTCTTTTATATTCTGTGTACTCTTATTAATTATGCTATCCTCAACATTTTTCAGTATCTTTCAGTGCCATTTATGAGAGAAAATGGCATGAACAAACCAGGGCTGTTAATGTTGGTTGGAAGAGATGGTGTAAAGTGGAAAGTGAACGCTAGGGAGGAAAACAAGGGAAAAGCACTGTGTTTGACTATGGGATGGAAAGAATTTGCGATGGCAAATGAGTTAAAGACAGGTGAATACGTCACCTTTGAGTTTGTCTGCGATAACGGAAATCAGATGCTCAGGTTGGTCAACATAGGGTCTACCAGTGATAGAAGGCAGATAGGAGAGTCTTCAAAAGCCATGGAGAAAGAGTTTTCTTCCTCCGAAACTTGCAACATAAACCAAACCAATAGAGAAAAAAACAACAAAGACGAGGGGCATTCTAATACATCTTCACTAGTCCAAAACGGAACTGCGATCTTAGAACCTGTAGCTGACAATGTCAAAGCCGGTACATTGGTAAGTTTATACAAAACAAGTTCTGTTCACAGTATATATTTTTCTCAATTTCTTTAAATTTTAGTTTAGTTTATTTTGGTGTGAATATATGATGAAGTACAATTTTTCTTTTCAATTCTCTTTCTTCTTGTCTGATTTCATTTCGATTAGGTTGTTTTGCCTTATTTTCCTACTGCCCCTTGCTTATTCATGCATATATAGAGAACAATTAAACTCAAAAAAAAAAAGTTAGAAAAACTGTTGTTTCTTATCTGCTAGCTATATACATTGTTAATTCATGAGTAGAGCACTTTGTTAAGTGTTATGCAGCTTGGTGTGAAGGAAATTCTGAAAATGTCTAAACCCGTTTTTGCAGTGTCTTCCACAAGCTTTATGCCCCACAGAATCTATCAGTGATGGAACAAAAGGAGACAGTGACAAGATGAAGAAGCGGGGACGTCCTCCAAATTCACTAAACAAAAAGCAGTTTATGACCTTAAAAGTTACACATGGCAGCCTCATAACAAATCGACAGGCGAGTTCTAATTAACAATCAACTCTTCGTCTACATGGTTGGCAATTAGTCATTTATATTCTGTATACTCTTATTGACTATGCTATCCTCTTAAACATTTTTCAGTATCTTTCATTGTCATTTATGAAAGAAAATGGCATGGCCAAACTAAGGTTGCTAACTTTGGTAGGAAGAGATGGTGTAAGGTGGCAAGTGAAACTTAAAGAGGAAAAAAGCGGAAGGCTGTGTTTGGGAAGGGGATGGAAAGAATTTGCGACGGCAAATGGGTTAAAGAAGGGTGAATACTTTACCTTTGACTTTGTATGCGAAAACGGAATTCGGATGCTCAGGTTGGTCTACACAGAGTTTACCAGTACTGATAGAAGGCAGACAGGAGAATCTTCATCAAAAGCCAAGAAGAAAGAATTTTTTTTCCATCGAACCTAGCAACCAAACCAATAAAGAAGAGAACAACAACAAAAAAACGAGAGGAGTTTAGACTTGTAGCTGAAGATGTCAAAGCCGGTACAAGTCCTTTTAAAGAGGTGGGCTAGTTTCTATCTTGAAGTCTTTTGTCCAACATTGTTTGCTATTTTGCTTTTTCTTTTCTTTTGGTTAACTAATTTTCATCTGATTTGTGGTTCTCGAATTTAAGCATGCACCTTGTTATACATTCAAACAATTGTCTTTCCAACATATATATATATATATATATATATATATATATAT
>KE155981.1:174001-186430 GCA_000411075.1 Sisymbrium irio
ATACTGATATATCTAAGAATTATAATCAAATTATATTAATCTAAATACGAAGCTGACTCTAATATTTAATCACATATCACACCTCATATCATTAAATAGAGAAACATATGTGTGTATGTATATCCATAAATTGTGTTAGCTTGTAAACACAATGTCCATCGATATGAATGTATACAAATCACAAGATGACCACATGCCTCATGAACCATTAAAAGGAAAACTCTTATGGTGTTGAGCTTGGAATATGAATTGGATTTCTCCCCAATGGGCTCATCATGGTTGGCGAACACCCGTTTAGTTACACATGTAACTCTTCAAACTCCACCATATCCTGTACACAACGATAAAAACACAATGCATTGTAGAAAATTTGGTTAGCGACATATAAAATATCAAACTACCAAACAAGTTGATCTGCTAATTATATACATACATATCCAAGAAATATAATAATTGTTTACATGCAAAGACGATTGTGTGTTACATATGTGACTAAAAACATATATAAATATCAGACTACAAAAACACATACATATTGATTTGTATACCGTTACAATTAAGAATTATAATCACAGTATATAAATATAAATGTTAAATCGAGTCTAATATTTAATCACATATCATACCTCATATCATTAAATAAAGAGACATATTTGTGTATGAATATCCACAAATTGTGTTAGCGTGTAAATATGAAATATGTCCATTGATATTAATATATACAAACCACAAAATGACCACATGTCAATAAATCTGTAGGTGAGGTTCATGAACCATTAACAGGAGAACAAACATACATCTACAAACGGAAATAAAACAAGAACAAAAACAAAAAAAAAGTCGATCTATTAATATAGATCTATACTGAGACCTGCTTTATTAAGTTTACGTCAATAAGAACACTAATACACAGAATTCTTAGGAATAATAATGCAGATGAGTCGAATTCAGACATCGTTACCTACATGCTCACTATTAGTTGAAGACATATACAGGTTACGAGAAACAAAAATACGAACTGGATGATGAAGGGTTTTTCTATCAATTTTCTGCTAAAGAAGTGGTGTTTACCTTATAAATAGGTCTGTCAAGTGGGATGTTAGATCTAATGTTGTTTCACGACACATAGAAAGGATTCAAAGAATATGTTTTGTTGGCCCACACTTTTACAGATTCTGGTTACTGTTTGTGTAAGAGATAAAGATGAAATGAGATGACTCTTGAAAATCCCTACAGTTCCCAGGGCGTGTGTCGTCTTCAACGAAATCATTTCTCGCCACCTGTCATGCTGTAAGAGATTAATGTAAGGTTGATATAAATTTACACACATAATATCTCACATCCATGGAGAAGCATTAATAGTGATTGAACAGTGGGCTGGGCTCTCGCGAGTTGGGGTAAAATCCTCTCAGTTAATTATCTCTTTTTCCTTACTATTTGTTTAATATGTATTCCAAATCTTGTTTTACACCTATTTCTCTCTAAAATAAGAGTGATATAGTTGAATATTAAAACATACTTCAAAACTAAATATGGGAATTCTATAAAATTTATATATATGATATATATTTCATAAGCACAGTTAAATTATTAAATCAAATGGTAACTTTAATTATAAATTAGTATACAAATTATTTTTAGTTTAGAAATTAGATATAAATACTTTTAAATAATAAAAACTCAATATCATAAATTAAACAATATTTATATTATTCCATAATATAAAATATGGGTTGAGATTAATATTTTGTTACGAAATAATAACTTTGCGGGATTAACTTTTGAATATGTAATATATTTAGAGTATTGTGAGAATTGAAATGGATTAAAAGAACGAAAACAAACTAAAAATATTATTCGTTAACGGTTTAAAATAGGATGATTTACAAAAATGCACTTTTGATCATACACTTATTCATGTTTACACTTTGTAAGAAACCATTTTCAATTATACACATTTTTATAGACAAAAAAACAATCATACCCTTAATTAAAAAACACGCTAGGAAAAAAAATCTAAAAAAAAAAATATGTCTTTCTCTTTTCCTTTTCTTCTTCTCCGACGTGCTCAATTTTTGTTTCCATCATATTTCACCATCTCCATTAAACTCTATCATCACCGTTAAATCATACCATCTCCATCCAATTTATATACTAACTAAAGTTTTGCCGGTTTCTTTCTGGATTATAGATTAGATCTCTATCTTTCTCAATTTTTATCTTATGAACCTCTTCTTTTGTTTATAAATCTATATAAGTTAAATTATTTGAATTGATGAAGGTAATATATATAAATAAATTCTTAAATCCCTACAATATTTCAATTGAATCTACTCTGAGATAGAACAAATTTTTGCAGGATTAGAAGTTAAATTTCAATATGAAATTTTATCATATACCCAATTCTCTTTAGAAACTAATACTAAACCCACCGCTGAAACAAAAGATCTTTTATAAATTTACCAATGCACAGACTTTAAGACCTTCAGGTACAAGTGCTAATGCCACGAATCAGTTTTGGACTGTGAAGATGCATTATTCCTCTCCTCTATATTGTTCTCGTCTTTATTGGTTTTCTCTCCATTACTAGGTTCTGTGGAAACAGACACTTTCTCGCTAGCTTTCGAACAATACTCTCCTTGTTGCATTCTTTCACTTTTGGATTCTGTACTGGACAGACTGAGCATAGGAGTTCCATCTTCACAAATCGACTCTAACGTGAAGGACTCACCAATCTCTAAGCCATTTGCTCTAGCAAAATCTTTCCAGCCCTTTCCCAAACTCATTCTTCCTTGGCTTTCTCGTAGAAGATTTGCCATCCACTTCGTACCATCTTTTCCCAACAGAGCTATCGTCCCAGGTTCGTTCATTCCATTTTCCCTCATGAATGGCAATGGAAGACCCTGGAGAAAAGATTCGAATGGAGGATGTAACCGATAAAAATGCAAGTAACAGAACTCACTAACCTTTTAAAACAAGAGTTGATTGATGCACTCACCAGTCTACTGTTTTTAAAGCTGTCTTGTGTAAGTGTTAATGTAACAAATCGGTTCTGGCTTCTGAATCCCGTCCCCAGCAAGCTAAGCACGGGAGTTGCATTTTCCCAGATCAACTCGAATGTGAAGGATTCTCCCATTTTTAATCCGTTTGCTTTAGCAAAATCTTTCAAGCCCTTTCCCAAACTCATTCTTCCTGAACTTTCCCGTAGAAGATTTGCCAGCCTCCTTGTACCATCTTTCCCCAGCAGAGTTACCATCCCCGGTTTATCCATGCCATTTTCTTTCAAGAATAGCAATGGAATATACTGGAAAATATATTAGCGGATAATTAAAAAGAGATTTCACTTTGCGATCAAACAAACAAGAGTTTCGGTTCGATGAACTCACCAGTCTACTACTTTTGAGGCTGTCATTTGTAAGTGTTAAAGTCACAAATCGGTTCTGGCTTAGTGAAGTTGAATCTCTACATATTTGACGATTGTCCTTGTCTCCTTGTGTTCCATCACTGGTAGATTCTGTGGGACAGACATGGAGCAGAAGTGTTTCCCCGTTTTTCATTAGTTTGAATTTAAAGAAACCTCCTGCTTCTCTGCCGTTTTCTTCACAAAAATTTCTCCAACCTTGGGTTATATAGAAAGTATCAGACGATTTGTTGAACCTCAGATCCAATGCCCATGACCTTTCCCCTTCATCTGTTAAAACAATCTTGTGGCTTTTTCTCTTAAGACCATTTGAGGTTGTGAACTCTTGTGGAAGACTCTGCAAAAAAGGGTTCACACCTTTTCAGCATTCACTCATCACACCAAGCTGTATAAAACTTTGTTTAGTTTCATGAAAGAACGCTTTATTTAGTTTAATGATTCCGTATGCATGCAAGGAGTAGGCAAATAAGCCAAATCGAACCAATACAAATGAAACCATATGATAGAGTAAAGAGGATAATATAAAAGAAAAACACTAAAAAACAAAGAAATTACAATATCGCTGGTCAAGAGAGGTGACTCTTGCGCTTCGGATTTACCCGATATTTTTTTTAAAAAAAACCCCAAAACATATCCTATTGCTCTTGCAAGAGCTTATCAAATAATAAAACCTATCGAGTCCATGACTAACACATATTGAACTACCATCGTCTCCTTAATACTCTCATAATAATAGTATGTTAATAAATCAACCCCAAAACTCTTAATTTATCTGATTCTAGCCTTTGATTGATACCTATCACCATACCAGACCAGACAGAAGCGAGATGAAATTTGGCTTTTAATGTAGTAAAAACATCAAAATACACCAAATCTGAAGTTAGAATAAATTTGACAAAATACTTAGAGTTGCCTACTATACTTCATCAAACGAGACTTCACTTTAACAGGTTTTCTCCTAAACCAACAACACCGAGATCTAAACCAAATGCATAATTCTAGAAATAACAGTTAATCTGATGGGACAGTAGGCAAAAACAAATTGAGCGTAGTATTATATAATCACCAGAGAGTCTTCTTGTAGATTCGAAGCAGTAACAGGGGCCACAAGAAAAGAGTTGTCTGAAGAAGAAGGACAAGAATCAACTTCTGCTTCAGAATTGCTCTTCCTCACTCTCTTCTTCTCTCCGGAAAACACTGTATCATAAACATGTTAAAATCTATTATTGAAACAACATCAAGTACTCATCTACATACGTGTATAACATGTCACTATAATTGAGACAGAACACAAAGTGAAGCTAGTTACCCGTGCTGTCCTGATCATCACCTTCTTCTTCTTTTCTTGGATGCTTCTTCGTTGAGATGTAACCTGTGTTTATAACATGTAAGAATCTCCAATACACATAAAGAGAGTATTCACAAATCTAACGAACGAACAAAAATTCCTAAAATCACTCATTACCAAACAGAGTTTTTTTTTCACATAAAAAAAAAAGAAGCAAAACAGAACCAAACTTACTGGTCGTGTTCTGATCCGTGTTGGTAGGTATGTCTGGAATGTCACAGCAACTGGATCCTAAACCAGAGAGATGAAACACCATCTCTTCTTCTAGCCGTTAATATCTTCTTCTCCACGCTTCTTCCTTGTTGATGCTTCCAGAAGAAACTCTACATGAATCGGCTATAAATCTCTCTCAATAAGCTTCTCCGACAGAACAATAAACAAAAAAAACATAAATTATTGTCGGTTTACCTCTGAGAGAGCGAGTGTTCGCATGCATTTCTTGGAAACTCGAAGTCTCTCAGCCTTAATTTTGATTGGATGATTAGATGCAAGTATTGGTTCTTGATTCGGTTTGTTCCGGTTTAAATTTGCATCCGGTTAAATGTCTCCTGACCTTTTGTGGGCTCGATTTGGTGGTAAGTATCGACGCTGTTGGTTAAGACAGAGGAGGATTTGGAGAACAGATAGGAGAGATTTGGTTAATTGAGCAGATAAATAGATACGAGAATAGAAAGTGGATCTACTCGCCGGCGAAGGTGCGGCAAGAGCAAAACTTCCGATGGTGAAACTATGGCGAAGGATTTTCAGAAGATGAAGGATAGCCAAGGAATGACACGTGTTTATTGGGATGACACCACAAATCGTTTAGCTTTTTGGGCTTCTTTATTGTTTAGGCCCAAATTTATTGGACTTGTAGTTTTTTCTAAACCCAAAAGGGAAGAAGTTTGAAAGCCCTATTTATATTTGATATGTATTTTAGGGGTTTTGAATGGATTTACTAATTTGATTTTTTGGTTTACTATTGATTTTTTGGTCAAAAAGTTTGAGTTTGGTTTGTAGTCGAAATAAAATGAATCATTTGGTTCAAGTTCGATTTCAATTCGGTTAAGATATCAATTAAAAAATTGATTAAAATTAGCAGTTATGTGGTTTTAACCAAAATTAAAGATTATATATAGTTTTAAACGGTTATAAACTATTTATGTGGAAGTAAAAAAAGATGTTAAAGTTTTGTGTGTGAAGAGTCTATTTGCAAATTTGATATACGATTGTATGATCCCATGTATTTTAGGTTCTTGATTCTTGTTTGTTCTTCTGATGGACAGATGCACTCTTACAAAATCAGATCAAGGGTTCAAACATTTCGTATAAATTCATAATTGTAGTCGATATAAATACGGATATGAAATAGTTTAACATAACTCCATTGGAAGACAGTAATAGCGATGATTCCCAAAGAATTACCGAAACAAACTTTCGTGATATGGTTCTCAACATTTGGCACAAAACTTAAGAACCGGAACTGTGTCTTCCCAAACCAACTCCAATACAAATGACTCACCCATCTTAACGCCGTTAACCTCACAGAAGCCTCTGACACCTTTTCCTAAACTCAGTGCTCCTCTTTCATTCTTATTCATTAGTAGTGACATCGACCAATTAGTACCGTACCTGTCAATCATCTTTATCTTCCCTGATTTTTTTATGATTCCATTCCTCTTTGTGAATTCCAACGGAAGATTCTGTACATTCCCCTTTTTAGTGTCCATAGTATAAGTGAAAAAAAATGAAAGAGAGAAACAGATTTTGGTTTAAGAACTTACAAGTTTACTAGCAGGAGTAAGTGTTAATGTCACAAATTGGTTTTGCCTTGTTGTGATATTTTCGTCTTTGATGATGTTAGTTTCATTAGCTTCTGAACATTTCCCTTTCCTAGTTGCTTTGTTGGTAGGTTCTGCAGAAGGAAGATCACCTTTGTCGCTACCTTTAAAACAGCTTCCTTGACTTTTGTCATTACGGTTAGCTTCTACCCCAAGAAACTCTTTTTCGGTAAATTCTAAACCTTGCCTTGTGTCATCGCTAGGCTCTGCAGAGGCAAAAGAAAAACAGCTTTTGTTATTGTTTTTTTTTTCTTTCTTGAAAAGAATAAAAGACAAGACAAAACTTACCAAGTTTTGACAGATTCAAAGGGAGAAACTTAAGCACAGGTTTTTCGTCATTTCGAACCAATTTGAAATTGAACATGTCTCCTGCTTTCTTCCCATTAGCGAGACAGAAACTTCTCCAGCCTCTTCTCATGAGATACCGGCCTGAGTATGGCTCGTGCCTCAAGTCTATCGTCCATGATACTCCCTTTTCATTCATTAAATCAATCTCAAATTTCTCTATCAAACCGTTTGACACTGCGAACTTTTTCGGAATATACTGCAAAACGTTGCCAAAATTTTAGTTACAGCTAAATAAACACACCTCACAAAACAAAATTAGTTTATATAATAAGTAAGGAGTATTATGGAAGTAACATAACCACTGTATCGCGACTTAGGTTTGAAACCGTGACAATGGCCACGAAAGAAGAATGATCTGGTAAAGAATCTCTTTCTTTTTCTTGACGCTTCTGTTTTGGAACCTTCTCTGTATCAGTTGTAGAATCTCATTTGCATTATTTTTAAGAGGTATAAATATAAAACGCATTCATATCAGAACTTTTCAACTCTCGACATAGAGAAAGAACTTCTTTTTTGTTAAAAATATCACTAATTAGTAAGATATAATAAACTCAGATTAACCACATATATTTTTTTAAGGTCCAACGATGAAGCCTTCTACAAGTTTATTGAAGCATAATAAGTTAACAACGGAATATGAAAATAACTCACCAAGTTTATGCTGATCTCCATAGTTCATGGGGAACAATTTGAGCACAGGTGTTTCTTCATTTTGGACAAATTTGAATGTGAACATGTCTCCAGGTTTCTTCCCGTTAGAAACACAGAAACTTCTCCAGCCTCTGCTCATGTA
Source organism: Sisymbrium irio (assembly GCA_000411075.1). Taxonomy (NCBI): domain Eukaryota; kingdom Viridiplantae; phylum Streptophyta; class Magnoliopsida; order Brassicales; family Brassicaceae; genus Sisymbrium; species Sisymbrium irio. The sequence continues at coordinate 181,732 of KE155981.1, forward strand.
AAACCGGTCTGAATACGCCTCGTGTCTCAAATCTATCGTCCATGATTCTCTTTCATCGTTCATTAAAACAATCTCAAATTTCTTCATCAGAGAATTTAACACTGCAAAGTCTTTCGGAATATACTGCAAAATGCAGCCACAAGTTTTAATATGAGTTAAAGTTAAAACACTTTTCACGTAAAACTATCAAAATTACTGTATATAGTAAAGAGTAGTACGGAAGTAACATAACTACTACATCACGCCTAAGATTCGATGCCGTGACTGTAACAACAAAACAAGATTGGTCTGTTGGAGAATCTATTTCTGTCTTTAGTCTCTTCTTTCTTGAAATCTTCTCCGTAGTATCACAAAGCTGCTCTGTTGAGAGATTAGGTTAACCTCAGACAGTCAGACTCATTCTAAGTATGGTACTAAAATCGAATATAAAACTTAAGGCTTACCGATTTTGTCCTCTTCCTGGCTATCTTCTCCATATTGAATCTCACAGCAACTTGGTCCTAAAGCTGTGACATGGAACACCAAGTCTTCTTCGTGTCTGAAAACGACAATGTCACCAACTCGGAGATCATGTGCGACTGCGAAATCTTCCCACCCGTCAGAGAATCTCCGGCCGTCAATCTTCACCTTCCAGGTTGTCTCCGATGCGTCTGATCTAAGCTTAGCCGTTTTGCCTTTGTTACTCTTCTCTAAGTGCTTCAAAAAGAACGCCACTGGAATGTCCTGAAACAGCATGCAATAGATTTAGAAACAGAACCAACTTGGTCAGAGAGAGAGAGAGAAATAGAGAGTATACAAAGTGGTTGGTGAAACCGGGAAGAAGAGGTTGGAAGAAATGTGGGTTGATCGGAGAATAGAGAGGTTGATTAGCCATATTCAACCAAAATCGTTACAAGTTTTCCTCCTTTCTTCCCAAAACGAACAAAAGTGGTGTTGTCTAGTGACTCTAATCTAGACTGATGGAGAGAGCAATACTAATAAAACTCAAAACGTCAAAATGTTTTCGAGAAATGTTTTTCCTTCAACGACATTTAACAGGTCGATTTTGAAAAAAACATATTTTGGTTGACTAAAGAATTGTGTTGGGAAGACGATTGTTTAGTTTGTTAGTGTAAAGTGTAAACTAAACGCAAACACAAATTTTAGAGATTGTGTGTGTTTTTGTTTGTTATGGTAGATGTAATAATATATTTTGAAACTACAAACAGAAATCACAAGAAAGCATCTGCATTTGTGGCAGTATCACGTGCAACTAGTTTATGACTTTATTCAATTAAAGCCAAACGAACCAATCACTAGAAAGCACAAAACACCAAAATATGAACAATTTCTTTGTAGTAGACAAAATTGTAGTCAGATAATATTGAATAGATTGTTTTAGTTAAAAGTTGTTGCAAAAATGTAGTAATAATATTTCAAAATACACGTTAAATTGATGGTCGATATTGACTCATTGTTACTCATAGCAATCTTTTGTTTTGAGAGTTCGTCTAACTACATTGATAATACATGCACTATTGTGCATGATTATATAGTTGTTATTTTAAAATTACACATCAAATTTTTAATTACACTTTAAATTACACGTTAAGTTGATGATCGTGGTTCGTGGATCATGGACTTTTTCACTGTTATGGTAATGGTACCATACCAGAACACCATCTTAAGATAATTGAATTTTACGAAGCACGTCTTATTTATATACAATCAACTACAGAGATTTTGTTTTTCATTTTTTGGTTAAACTATACACAGTTAAGGTCAGGATCATGGATCTGAAGAGAACCAAACAAAATAGTTGCTCGGTTGTGTCTTAAGCTGTCGGGTTTGTTGCTCGACTACTGTTCTCAGGCATGTGTCGACTTGACGAACACGGACATATCTCCACTTCGTTGATGTACGAATCATCATCTGGTTGTTGAAACACTTTCCGCAAATCTTTCCATTCAGTTTTCCACAGGAAAGATACTATGAATTTGCCGAGTGTCAGTAGGCACACAACAAAGACAACAAGAAACAGAAGCCAGAAGCTGTCTACGCCGAGCTGTCTAGAGGTAGAAGATGGATTTGGATCTGGATTGGTTACTGGGTCTGGACAACTTTCTTCTTTCTTTTTGAACCATGCGCGCTCAAGCTCCATCGCCTTTGGTGACTCTGCTACTTTTAAGATCGCCCTTGAAACGTCTGCCACCAAAGGTGATCCGATTGGAAAAACCTGCAAAAAAGGACTTATGATCTGACCCTCTGATGAAAACTTTCACAGAAGTATAGTGTAGGGAACTTACAAAGCCAAATCCATCAATATTGAAGGGTTCTTCAACCATCTTATAAGTGTTGCAGTATTGTCCAAGAAAGAGTCTCAAGTAAGGTGTTTCCAAGAAAGCTGCAGAGATGCCACCTTTTTCTGGTCCTTTTTGCAGAAGCTTATCGCATTCTTCTGCCGTATCAAAAGGTATAAGGCTGGATTGCGAGAAACCGGTTTCTTTAAGCTTTGCGAGGATGAAAGATGTCCTCTGATAACCCACTGTTTCTTCTCTCTCAAGCAAGCTACTCATGCTAGTTATGGTTGGATGAAGTTGCTGTGATGTCAAGAGGGACGCCAAACTGGCTGTGTAGCTTTGAGTCAACACGAGAACGAGGAAGTACCATGTGATAACCAGGATCCTCGCCCCAAAGCTAAAGACTCTTTCTCCTGCAATTAGCAACACAAGAGTAAGCATCAAGAAAGGTGATTATATAGAAACATTAATATATGTTGGGATATAAACAGGGGAGATTGAATGTACGTGGAGCAAAAACCATGGTTGAGAAGGCAAACCAGATGATAGTGCTAGCTTGGTAATTAACAGGTCCTTGGAAGTCCGGGTTGACTCTATGTTCAAGAACCCAGACAGTACTTCCAACAAGGAAGAAGGAGAGAAAGGAAGTCAACCATAGCTTCCACGACAAAGGTTTTAAGAAAGTGATGCTGTCTCTTTTCACTTGGTCTTTAATGGGAGCGATTAATCCTACGCCTGATTTAACGAATGGGAATGTGAAGTCAACGTAAGCGGACCTGTTTGCCACTATGGTTGTATCTCCCACAACTGCATCATATCTCTGCAAGAGTAAAAAAGAAAGGAAGAGTTCACAAATTACGATGGCTTTAGGAAATGTGATTTTGAGGGATGGTTAGGGATCGTACTCACCCCGAGGTAAACTTGGTGTACCAAGTCGTTGTAATTACCAGCTTCTTTACCATTGCGTTTCTCGAAAGGAATGAACTCATAAGAGACATCATAAGGCATTGCTCGAACCACAGCCTCAAAGAAATCTATGCAGAAACCTGTGACTACTGTCGAATTTGTGACAGGATCTCTTGTGACCTTAACAAGATCGGTGAAACCAATTCTCTTTGGAACTCCGATGCGCAACCTCTTCCCATTTGTCGGGATCTCCCATCCTTTGGGAACAGAATCCGCCTCTCCAGGCCATATGATTTGCTTAAGATGATCTTTCCAAGTAGATAAAGCGCTCATGCTCTGCGGTTGCTGGTCTAGTTTCTTCACAAGACCATTTTCCTTTGTCCAGAATCCTATGGACCTTTCTCCGGTTCCGACCACATTGACAATCTCAAACACCGATGGCTGCAGTTGTCCTTGGACAAAACGGAAATCTCCTGCAAGTCCTTTGAACTGAACTCTTGAGAGAATTTGGAGAAGCTTTGGACCGTATTGAGATAAACCAAGAGCTTCAAGTTCAGAAACATTTCTCCTAGGATCCGCATTGCTGAAAGTTAAGTTACTTGTTCCAGCTTCTTCAATGGCTATCGCCAGTGCGGTGACTGCATCATAAGCCCACAATCCATAAACGCTCAGCTCCATCCTTGAGAATCTTTTCCTCCAACGAGCTCCAAACTTTTGGAGATCTTTGGATTTCCGAATATAAGTTTTAACACCTAGTACCCCCTCCATAGACTCAATACTCATCTCATTCATCCAAGTTAAGTCATCAGCAACTCCATTGGTAAGGATCCAGACGTATCCTGGTGTCATCAAACCAATGTCCTTAGCTTTGATGAAAAATCTTGAGGCAAGAGAAGGGTACATGTGGACAATAAAGACTCTTGTTGGCATGGTCATCATCTTAAGAAGCTCCACAGAGATTTCGTGATCAGTGGCATTTAGAGCGATGACGGATCTATAAGGTACTCGAACATTGATCTCTTGTAAAGCGTCGGTGAGACGAGGCACTATACCTTCTCCAAAGGTGTTGTCGATGTAAACAGGAACGGCTTCTCTCCACCCAAACAGTTTTATGATAGCTTTTATGGCATGTACTTGATAGGAGTCCTCGTAAGTAGCACGAAAGAAGTATGGACTACGGAGAGAAGTAAGAAGTGGGCTTGTCGCAGCGAAGGAAACAAGCGGAACCTGTGACTTTTGGCTAATTTCGATCAAGAAATGAGCTTGCATAGATGACCATGGCCCTAATATCGCTTTCACTTGATTGTTCTTTATCAACTCAAGACCTGTGACAATGTCAAAACCAAGTACTTCGGGTTGAGTATGAGAATGACAATCGAATATGTGAACGCAAATAGTGACAATAAACACATACATGCGGATGTATACAACAAACCATATATATAGGGAGAGACAAGAGATGAGAAAGTACTTGCAGCTGCAGCACCGACCACATCGGCTCTGGAGTCACCGAT
>KE155984.1:5572-18987 GCA_000411075.1 Sisymbrium irio
GTGGTAGTACTTCTGTTCTGTCTGTTCTCTCGTTCTACTCTTGCAAGCTCTTCGTTGGTCAAGATCACAAGGTCGTCAGTGCAATTCCTTCGTGTCAATTTTCTGTTCATGCACCTGAAACACACGAAGAAGAGAGCAAAGAAAACGAGTTAGTTAATCTTAGTCTGAATTCTAAACCAAGAATCAAAGGCAACACTTTGGTCCCCGTCGCAACGGGGATAAAAACTTGATAGACTGGAAATTGTCTCTTTATTCTACTGTAAGTGCACAGCTTGTAATTGTAATATTTTAGATTCAATTCCAGAGGACCAATGTTGCATTATGGTTCTACGATATTTAAGAACAAAGCTAAGACAGAAATGGTTTGTTTGTTGATTTCAAGTAACAATGCTTAAACAATAAATGGATTAAACTTCAATTAAGATAAACACTAGACCAGGGCAATACGCAGGATTCTCAAGAAAGCAACTGAATGACTATTCAGGGCACAGTTTAGCACAATCTGTAACTCAAACATAAATGTATAATAATCCACTTTCGTCGAATTACTAACTTCGTCTATCAACCTAGCATTCTAAACTGTCGTTTGAATCTAGCAGTTGTGAACAAGCATTAATGAATCGGTTCGATGTGTTAACGATCCGCCTTAGCATCAACTTTCGCAGGCTAAGGACAGATCGCTCACCAAGGTTTCTTCTAGCAACCTAAAACACTTTTGGTGAATAAGCTAACCTAAGATCAAAGATTGAGTGATCAATTCAACCTAAGCATTAAGATTAACATTGGTGAAGATACTCGGATTAAGCCCTATTTGCATTCAGTTTACTAACTCATTGAATCCCTTGAAAGCGCCTTAATCTAGCAAGAGAACTACTCAGACATGGAATCAAAGAGAACAACAACTGAAAAGGAATTCATGATTGATTAATAAGCAAATAGAAATGGGTTCAGAATTCTTCTCAAGAATTGTAGAAATCTTCTCCCAAAAGCTTACAAAAGAAATCGCCAAGTAGTCTCAATAAACTAGGATAAAAACGTGATAGATAGTAATCAGGGCGGCTGCCACTGTTTTATTTGTTCTACGTCAAACTAGGTAAAATTGGTTTCCATAATTTCCTCCAAGAGAGCACAGCAGGTGCTCCGCAAATGTCTAACTCGGGAGCAGGTGCTCTAGCGTAAAAACCGGTCCTTTCAGCTCGTTTTGACTCCAATCCGCATCACGTGCTCCAGCAGCTCCGGTTCACATCTTCGGCTCCCAAAGTACCTAGAATAACCTGAAAAAGACTCCAAAGACTCCAAAAACAATCAAATAACACGGGTTAAGATGAACCAAAATCGCAACATATCAGTTATTTTTTCATTTATTATTTACAGTTACAGAAGATACAGTTACAAAAAAATTTTCTACAAACCAAATTCTACAGAAAATAATTTACAGATACAGTTTAACCAATCATCCACGTTGTAGGAAGTAGTACAACTCTATAATTGGCTAGTGGGATACTCATCGAACTAGCATCCCATATCCCATTATTTCCAAAAAAATTGGAGACGATCCTGTAGAAATGCTCTTTTAGTCCTAAGATACCATCTGCTATCGGATATCATTGCCTTTATCTGCTAACATCGTTGGATCTTGTTCCTTTTTTCCTGCTAACAAAAAAAATACTTGTACAGTTTTTCTTTTAACATTCTTTTGTATATCAATTGGCCACCTTAAATGTGACGTTCATCTGTTAACATGAATGTTAGTGGAAAATTAATAAACTCTTATTTTCTTTTCTTTTTCGTATTAATGTTAATTTTCCAACCAAAAAAACTGTTTTACACATGGGGTGCTACGCTTTTTGAAATAAGTATGAAGCTATAATACAATTGTAAGGTAAAATTAGCCACGGACAGAGAACCAGTAGACCAATCCCTCTTCCAGTCGTTTGTCACCCGCAGCCCTTGCTGTGCATAATCGATTCCTTACCACCTTGTCAATCTGTTTGATCAAACGAGTGGTTGGCGATGGATTCTCTCTATGAGTTCCCAGGTTACGCTCACGCCATATTCCATATATCACCGCTTGGAATACATATCGAAGAGTAAAACCCGTGATGTAATCCATTGGTGTGTTCTGAAGATAGTAGATAACCTCATTCCAAGTTATTGTTAACCTCGACTGCATGATTCCAGCCACAAGACGTTTCCATGCTTCTGCTGAGTATGCGCAGGAGAAGAATAAATGGTCTCGGGACTCAAGAGAACTACAGCAGAGAACACATTGGGGGTTGGCGTTTTGAGCCCAGCTTTAAGTTCTGTCCCCCGTTGATAGCCGGTTCTGAATAGTAAGCCAAGCAAGAAAAGTGTATTTTGGAGTTGCATGTGTAAACCAAATACACTTTGACCATGGTTGTTGGCTGCTTGCTTGACGAATTTGGCTCCAAGTATGCGCAGAGCTAAACTTGGCTTTAAAGACATTATCCTTTTGTTTCCAGAGCATAATATCACTCGTATCTGCATCACGCTGGAGGAATAAGCCTGCAATAGTATCTTCTAACTCATTCAAGAACGGATTCCTGTGCCGTCTTCGATGATGAGTAAGCATTACCTCTTCAACCGTGGCATGGACAGGAATTCCCATATCGATGAAGCCTCTGTTGCCCATAATCTCATAAAGACAACCCAAATGTGACCAGTTATCATGTCAGAAGGAAATATGCTTCCCATTGTGAACTGCCACTTTGTGGAATGCCCTTACTTGCGCTCTTTTCTTTAATATTTTCCTCCACATCCAGGATCCAGTTTGGCTCGTTTCTTTGATCAACCAGAAGCTTCCTTTCCGGATTAGATACTTTCTCAGCCAAGTCGCCCAAATCAAGTCAGATGATATAATGCGCTAAATCAGTTTTAGCAAGCTAACCGAATTTATATCCTTCAGTCTTCTCAGTCCCAACCCTCCTTCGTCTTTTGGTTTACAAAGCTCCCTCCAAGATATTTTTGCTTTCCTTCCATTCAGTTCAGGCCCCGACCAAAGATAAGCTGCACACAGTTTTTTAATTTCTTTCAAACATTCTCCTGGTAATTGAAAAGCTGTCATCCAGAAATTTCTCAGACTCATGATCACCGATTTAATCAATTGTAAACGGCTGCATATGAGAGAAAGCTGGCAGTCCACGAGCTGATTCTTGTAATTTATGACGTTAACGCAAATGTTTTGAGCTATATTTTTGGTTAAGAGATAAATAACAACCACATGTTCGAAAATCATGTCTTCTATAAAATCTTACAAAATCCTACAGCCGTTTCAAAGAGATTTACTGTGTCATTTTTTCCTTTACATTAATTACACTACAATATAGTCAAAAACTATCGGTATATCAAATGTAGAGGTAAAACAGTCTGAAAATTTATGTTTTCTTCATTTCTTCGGATTTTCAGGGGTCATAGACTTAATTATTCAAGTAGTAAATAATATTAAGCTCAATCACTCTTTTATTTTTGTATTTAAAAGTTTATTCGTTGTAACACTGTTATTGGGATAAAATCTAAAAGCTCAATTTAACAAGTAGGCACTTTTTGCCAAACTCTTTGCATTGCGTTTACTTAAGAGTCTGAGTCTTCGTCTTCGTCTTCGGAAATTATATTAAACGCTTTTTTCTTTTTTTGTTCTTTTTAAGTTGTTTTCTTTATAATTCACGAACGAGTGGTGTGCATAACTTATCTATATGTATTGGTGTGATTTTGTGTTTATTGCGTGGAATATTCCTACATATCCATATAAATGTTGTTCGTTTTTCTCAAACTAAGAAATGTCCTGTATTTAATAATTGGATCCAAAATAAAACTGATCTAAAATACTGGATATTCTGGATGATTTTGAAACAAGAGTTCAAACGTACTAAAATTAGGAAAACAAATCTCCATCCATTAAACTAGTCCAATCAATGTTTTAACTCCTCGTGGTAAAAGATCATACTAAAAAGGGGATTTATATGATTTGGGGTGATTTAAGGTGATTTGGTTTATAATTATAAATATTTTATTATTCAAATATGAATTTTTTAAAAGGTTTTAAAATCCAGTGTTATTAAATTTGTGATTTTAAAATTCTCTTTGAAATCCATAGTTATTATAAATATTTAAAATAATAAATTTTAGGTAATTTATGGTAAATTTAAAGTTATTTGGTAAAAAATTTTAGTTAAAAATAAAAAAATTCAAATCTCACGATTCTAAATCGAATTCTAGAGTGATTTAATAAAAATCACAATAACTTTCCAAATTCACTCAAATTTTTTTCAAAACTCATTAAAAATCAAATCAATCCAATTTCTATGAAATATCATTTTTAATACACCCCATGAATCACAATAGATGGATATTCGACATCTTTATAATGAAAAACAATTTAAAAAAAAAAAATTGAAACCCAAGCAGTGATTTCTTTAATTTATTTTATGTACTCAATGTTATCATCATCCATACCTATATCATATAAGAGATAAATATAAATGAGTATAATTTAAAACTTGATAAAAACTAATTATGATCCATAATATAAATTATTAAAAGATTAATATTTACAATTGGTTGCGTAAATAATAGTTAACTAAGATAGAAAGCATTAGTTAATAATATTTTGATATTTAGGTTACATTTATAATCGATAATTTATATATTTAGAAAAAATAATTTTATATATTTTTATTATCTTATTTTCAATTTTATTAGTTAAAAACTGAGTTTTAAAAATATCAAGTTTTAAAAATATCACAAAACATTTGATATCAAAATATCGAAACAGAATTAAGAAATCCAAAGACCATATTATTTTCAAATTGATTAGTTACAAAGCAAAAATTTTAAATATCACAAAACATTTAATATCAATATATTGAAACAGAATTAAGAAATTTAAAGATTTTGAGAAAATGTAACTGGTGAAAAATATAAATTTGTTGTATTTTTTCTTTAAATCTCTTTTTAAAATTGTTTTTATTTTAAGTTAAAAAGTGTTTGATAATAGAAATATTAGATTAAGAAATAAAAAGAAAAAAAACGGGAAAATTTTTTGGAGATGAAAATGTTACATCAGCAAAAATGGTTTATGTAAATTTGAATATATAATAGAAATTTTTTTAAAATTAAAATATCATTTTAAATGAAATTCTCCGTATATTATGAGGAACATATTGAATCGGTTGGTGATGAGAACATTGTGATTAACCGAAAAATACGCATACAAAGAATTACTACATAAATTAATATCCGTATGTCGATCATCTTATCAATTCTTTTGTTATGCACCATCATCACAGGCTTCCTCGCAGCTCTAAGAACATCAGCTCTTCTTCATCCAGATGAATGTATGACAAGAATCACCATTTTCTGAAAGTCTTATACAATCACAGTCATAATCCGTATATAATTCTATATGTAATCATTAATTTTCTTTGTTGGTATTATGCAGTAAAAGCGCTTGAAGAGATAGCTTCTACACTTGGTCTTACAAAATTGAACCTACGTTATGGAGATCCTTGCGATTTAAGGCATCTTAAGATTGATGGACCTCAGAATCCGTTGAGTGAGAACAGCATTATTTGTGATTGTAATGTCAACAATAGCAAGACATGCCATATTACAGACTTGTATGTCTTCCCTTCTACCGTACGTCTCTTATTTTCTAATTTTTGTTTGTTCTTTCTTTCCGTAAAACCAAAGATTGTTGTGGTAATAGAACGCTCAAGACCCTCAGTCTTCCGGGAAAACTTCCACCTGAGCTGGTCAAACTTCCGTATCTACGGTCGATGTAAGTTCTACCACAATCATATGAATCATTTATATAACCAAATCAATTATTAGTTTGAGGTTTCAATTTGCAACACCTGCTCGTTGGTTTTATATAATAATAACAACCTTTGGTTTTCGCGGAAGACTGAGGTTCATGAGAAAATTTTATAGCGAGATTATGCTCTTCTTTGCAGAGGGTTGTGCCGAAATTACCTTTCGGGGTCAATCCCAATGGAGTGGGCTTCAATGCCACACCTCACTCGAATGTTAGCTGGCTGTCTCACTCTGTTTGTTTCTTTTCCAGCTCCGACAATTTCTTCTTCATGATTTGCGAGTTAATTTTGACTTTACACGCAGCTCCCTTTGTGCCAATCGTTTGTCTGGGCCTTTACCAACTGGTTTACAAAACTTCAAGAATCTGACATTCCTGTACGTCTGGAAACTGTTTTTCCACCCTTGTAAGTTGTAGCGATCTGCCTTTTACTCACTGGTCTGATGTTACAGTAATGTGACAAAACTTTCAGAGGGATTGAAGCCAACCAGTTCTCTGGTCCAATTCCTGATGAGCTTGGTAATTTGACCAGCCTAACAGGATTGCAAGACCTTTTCGCATACTTAACCATTTCCAAAAATTACAAGAATTATTGGTTCTATGGGAAGAAAAACTATTAAGTTTATTAATCATCTCTGAAAACTGGATATTGCAGGCAATTTGGGTCGAATCAATTTACTGGAAACTTGCCTGCCACTCTCGCAAAACTGGTGAACCTTGGGGATTTGTAAGTTGATATATTTGTATAAAGAACATTTTCAACTACAAAAAAAAAACTTTTTGCCTATGTAAATTGTAACTGGAGATGCTAATCTTAACAGCTTTAAGTTCCCGAAGAAGTTCCTTTACTGGGACCTGTATGGAACTTACAGCTGTTTGATTCAAAGCTTTCTTGTTGAACTTCTTTCTCGTTTTACAAAGCAAAAACCTAGTTGTTTGTTTTCATTATGCAGTAGGATAAGTGAAAATAACTTAAGTGGCATCATCCCAGGATATATTGGCGACTGGTCTCAGCTTAAAAAATTGTAAGCCTTGTCTTTCACCTATATTTGTGATTGCTCTTATAGTTTGCGTTTCTGCAATATCTTAACATGTGCTTATGATCAACAGACATCTATTCGCAAGCGGACTAAAAGGACCTATTCCTGATGCAGTCTCCCGTCTAGAAAATCTTCGTGATGTGTAATTAACTACATCCAATCCATTATGAAAACGACCATTGAAGTGAGACTATATAATGTTTTAACCCTTTTATTCGTATGCAGGAGAATTTTTGATATGACTGGGATCAGCTCCTTTCCAAATATATCCAGCAAATACATTGACACCTTGTAATTATCTTCCTTTTCTTGTCTTGATGCTTGAATTTTATTACACCTGTCAAAATAAAGTCCATGTCCTTGTTCAGGATTTTGAGGAATCTGAATTTGTCTGGTCAAATCCAAAGTTGCTGACTCTGTAATATCATTTAACTCTATTCAAAATTTGATGTCAAGTTACATTATTATCTATCTATATATATAAAGTAAAATACTCTCTCTTTTCTTTCATCCACATCATTCCATAAATTTTAAAATATTGACACATCATCTCTCTTCATTTAATTTTTTTTTTAATTTTTATAAAATCATACTTAAATTCACATTATAATTATTAATACTAGCATTTATGTAGAATGTGAAAAAAACATTTATGTATGAAATATATCTAATATATAATATTATCTATTTAAATATAGTGACATTAATAATTTTGATTTAAATTTTAAAAAAAATAATTATATAGAACTTTGAAAAACAACTATTTCTAAAAACATAACTTTTTGAAAAATATTTAGAACAATAATTACTTTTAAACACACAAAAAATAAAAAAATTATATAGTTTAGAACAATCATTATCTTTAAAACTTCAAAAACAAAATTTATATAATTTAGAACAATCACTACTGTTAAAACATAAAAGTGAAAAAGGAAAATTACATATACATAAAAAACTAGATTTAATAGAAATGGGACAAGAACGAGAATTTTGAAATTAAAACAAAAATCTGTCTTATTTATATTCTATAAAACTCACAAATATGAATAAAATAGATTGGAAGTGAGAACAAGAATTAACATTTTAAAATATACAAAATGTATAAAAGGGTAACAATAAATTAAAAAATTTTAAGGTTGCAAATATCAATTAAAAGAAATTTGAGATACATCACATTTTTTTAAATCATAAAATAAATATAAAATAAAAATATTTTATAAAAGTGAAAAGTTAAGAACAAAAAATAAAAGAAAAAAAATCACATACACATAGTAGAAATTGGGAGAACAAATAAAGACAGATAAAAAGAAAATACTATAACAATAGACCTCAGAAGTTGTAAATAATATGAAATAGAAAAGAAATAGAAAATCAAGGGAATGTTTTTAAAATATATATTAAAAAATAATAATACGCGTGAAACGCGGAAATTTTCTAGTATAAAATATACTCTAATCTTGTCTCGTTTTCAATTGCAAAACGAAATAATGCTATTTCAAAGTTTACATATTTTTACTTTAGAAGATAAATAACGATTTTGATACCGATTTCCTTTTTTATTGATGATTATAAATATTGAAACACTTTAGTCTAAAACATTAATATGCAATTAACATGACAAAAACCATGATATATTTAAGAATATTTAAAATTTACTGGGAATGAAAAACATAAAATAAATTGAATACAACAAGGATTTGTGACTTAATGAGTTAATACTCTAGTAAATCACTTCTGCATCCACTTAAATCACCAAAATGTATTTTATTTATATCATAACAGTTAAATTTTTAAAATACCATAATTTATGGAAGTTTTAAAAGAAATTAAATAAATAGATCAATTTTTAAATTTTGAAGAAAATGAGTATAATTTGTAAATAATAATAAAATAGAAGAACAAAACTTTATTTTTTTGAAACAGAAAATAGAACAACACATTGGAAAATCCAATAATATTTTGCATTTATTCCATTTTAATATGAAAAATACAATTATACATCAGAGATGCTCTAAGTTCTTTTTGTGATATCAAAACTAGCTTGTATACATGTTCCAGGTTTTTCTTATACTCATTGACATTGTCCAGTTATATGCGCACAGTTACTGCAGTAGTTTCTGCAATGTCTTAACAGGTGCTTATGTTTAACTTTTATTATTAACATGTTTGCTGCAGTGATTTATCGTTTAACAAGTTCAGTGGCGAACTTAAATCACTAGAAAAAGCACCCAACAGAACGTAAGTACAAATTGAGATCAACACTTTCATAAGAGTTGAAGACATTTGAATGTGATCATACCACATTAATCATCCTCGAAAATTAATGTGTTTCAACATGTTCTTTTAGCTATTTGAATGACAACATGCTTTCGGGAAACGTTGGATCTGGGGTTTTTCTCAACAACAACGAATCTCATATGTACGTTACAGGCATTCAGTTGTTTGTATAGCTCTTGATATTCACGATTATGTCAGCTAATCATCTTCTTGGTTTTGTATAAATGTTGAATCTTCAAAGTGATCTCTCCTATAACAATTTCTCTTACTCATCTAGCTGTCGGGACAAGAGGTATAAACACAAAATATTGGTCGAGCGATAGGATACATCTTCTCTCCTTTTACTTTTAACCTACTTCTGTTGAAGTTTATGTTCTCACTTTCTGTTGAATCAGTAACATTAATACATACCGGAGCTCATATTTACAGAATAATTTGTAAGTACACTCGTTTACTTTTTTTTTATACGAGTACACTCTTTTACTTTGTCGTCCAAGTCCAACAATCATACAACAACAATGGAGTAAACTAAGTAATCTCCTTCTGATGAGATGCCTCATGATATTCATAATCTCATCTTCTTTTCATACAGAACTGGACTTCTACCATGTGCTGGTCCAATAAAGTGTGTGAACTGTAAGTGCCTATTGAGCCGTTACACTTATTTCTAAGATAAATTAGATAACAAATTCTTCTATTTTGTTGTATATATGTTGTCTGCTAACACTGTTTTCTGATGGAGATAATCGTTATCGATTGTAGATCAACGGTCTCTACATATAAATTGCGGTGGAGACAGCGTAGTTATTACAAATTCTTCTGACAAAATCACTTATCAAGCTGATAACAGTGAAACCAAAGCAGTAACAAATCATCACTTTGAAAATTGGGGCATTAGTAGCACGGGTTACTTGCCAAATGATATATACATCATTTCACCTACTTTAACACTACCCGAAGATTATCCTACTTTCTACAAGTCCGCACGTCAATCTTCTCTCTCTCTAGTTTATTATGCATTTTGCTTGGAAAATGGAGACTACAATGTGAAACTCCATTTCATGGAGATTCAGTTTTCCGACGACGACTACAGTCGTCTCGGCAGACGCATATTTGATATATATGCTCAGGTAAAGCGTCACTGTTTAGTGAGTAACTGTTTCTTTAATCAAACACGGTAAATTGGAAGTTCATTTTGCTTTTGTGGTTTTTCTTCATTGTTAGGGAAAGTTGTTGTGGAAGGATTTTAACATCAAAGAGGAGGCTAATGGGACTCGAAAGCCTGTTGTCAAAGAAGCAAACGTGAATGTGATTAATCATATGTTAGAGATTCGGTTGTATTGGGCGGGGAAAGGGACAATTATCATTCCCAAAAGAGGATATTGTGGTCCTATTATCTCTGCGATCTCCTTGTGTCACAGCAGTAATTACCCATGAAACTCTAAATTATTAATGACTTTCTCGAGTCTCTACTTATCCTATTGTTTTTGGTGGCTTTCTTTTCATTGAGTTGTTTCACTATTAAGTGGCCATAACTTTCATCTTATTGACATCAGTTCCTAACCATAATATTCATCTTTCACATTTCAGGTTTGGGGCCAGGATGTGAAGGTCTAAAGACAAAAAAAACTACTACGTTGTTAAAGATATTTATATGATGTATTATGTACACATATTTACAAAATGTATCATTTGCAGCGGAGAAAGCAGAATATCAAACTAATTATCTACTAATTTTCGGGGTAACGGGTGCCTTGTTAGCAATTACTCTCTTGTCTTCGGCATTATATGCTCAGAAAAGGTGCAAGAGAGACAAGCACACGAAAGAACGAGGTAACATAGTTCAGATTGTATGAATTGGTCCCATTTACATAACTGGGTTCTTGGTAATGAATTTTTCTTGGGAACTTGAAAAAATAGATCTGAGAGCCGAGAGTCTGCAAACCGTTTGCTTTACTTGGAGGCAACTGCAAGTTGCAACAAACGATTTTGATCAAACCAACAAACTTGGAGAAGGAGGTTTTGGATCCGTGTTCAAAGTAAGCTAAAACAGATGCCGACTTCCTCTCAAACGTATATACAAAAGAAAATATGGATGTTTCTTGATTTTGATACTGATACGAGATACTTCATGCAGGGAAAACTTTCAGATGGAACTATCGTAGCAGTTAAGCAGCTTTCTTCCAAGTCCTGCCAAGGAAACCGCGAATTTGTCAATTTGATAAGGTCCCAAGCTTTGATCCCTATCAAAGCTAAGAAAAACTCAATACCAAACCTTGAACCCGATCAAAGTCTAGAGTAGAGTAGAACACAAACACGATACAAGTTTCTTTGGGTAGTTCAGACTACCTCTTTTTGTTTTTTTCATTAGTTTAAATAGAAGAAAGGTACAACGGAAACAAAGTGGAATCATCACGATTCCTAAACTTATGGAAACATGGAAAAGTGGTTGAAAGGTTCCTTACAGGTAGGAAGACCAATTCAATTTATTTGCTGAAACAAAAGGTACGATAAACATAAATAATAACACAGAACATCTATGAACCTTTGATTGGGCCTAAGGCTCTTCGTAGATTGTCCTTTTAAACACATCGTCTTTGGCCCAGCTGTTTGACATTCATCACAATGAGATAGGAATGATCTCATGTTTGAACCATCCAAATCTTGTCAAGCTTTATGGATGTTGTGTCGAGAAGAATCAATTGATGCTCGTGTATGAGTACATGGAAAATAACTCCCTTGCTCTGGCGTTGTCTGGTACATAAAAGTCATTCATATTTTCAATATGTTATGAGTCTAACTCATATGTTACCTCATGTAAAACATCTGTGATGGAATTGGTAGGAAAGAGCACTCTAAAATTGGACTGGGCAACAAGACAAAAAATCTGTGTTGGAATCGCAAAAGGGCTTGCTTTCCTCCACGAAGGATCGATGATCAGGATGGTTCACCGTGACATAAAAACCACAAATGTGCTTCTAGACACTGACCTTAATGCAAAGATATCAGACTTTGGATTGGCTAGGCTCCATGAAGAAGAACACACTCACATTAGTACCAAAATTGCAGGAACCATGTAAGAGCTAGCAGATCATAAAACACAAACCCACACTCTGGCCGTAAATCTTTATAGAGCTCATTCGTGGTTTCTCTTAAAATGCAGTGGATATATGGCTCCGGAATATGCACTATGGGGTCAATTAACAGAGAAAGTAGACGTGTATAGCTTCGGGGTTGTGGCAATGGAAATTGTTAGTGGAAAGAGTAATACGAAACAAAAGGGAAATGCTGAGAACGTCTCACTTATCTATTGGGTAACCGAGGAGCTTTTTTCACAATTGTTTAATAGTTAACTCTATATAATTCTGTTAATGCAAGTTCACTGAATTCCGTTTTTACATCAAACCTCAGGCGCTGACGCTGCAACAAGCAGGGGATATAATGGAGATCATTGATCCAGTGCTCGAAGGTGATTTCAACATCAAAGAGGCAGAGAGGATGATCAAAGTTGCTCTTGTTTGCACAAACTCATCTCCACAGTTGAGGCCAACAATGTCAGAGGCTGTGAAAATGCTCGACGGAGAGATAGAAATAACACAGGTTTTGTCAGATCCTGGTTTATATGAACTCAACAGGAACATCTTAAAACATGGTAGCTCGAGCACGTCTGGTGTGACAGATCAAACGGCAACGACAATGAAATCCTCAGTTTCTAGTTCTGATCTCTGCCCATTATACCCAGAATCCATTATCCTAAACTCCATAGTAGAGGTTTCTTCCTCGTCACTGTAACATCAAAAGCTGTGCGCATTGTCTTGTCTCGTATGAGAGAAGAAATGCTTGTAAGTTGTCTTACATTATTGGAAAAATTAGAATGACATAAAATTAAATGAAAATTATTAGAATAGCACTAAATTTTTTTAAATTACTAGATTGTTTTTACTACCTAAAGTGACTTTTTTCTCTTTAACAACAAAAACGAAATTACATAAAATACTATTAGTTTTTACTCAAAATTTTCAGAATTTTTACTGCAGTAAAAAAAACGTTAAAAAAACCTGTCATTTATTAAGTGACAGACTTATGCAGTCGGTAGTTTTATTAACGTCTGTCAGGTTTATTTTGACACTTTTATTTTAACAAGACAGTTTTTTATGTATTTTATGGCAGGTTTGTTTTATAACGTTAGGTTTATTTTTGGGTTATGAAATTTATTTTTGTTTTATCAGGTTTATTTTAAGATCGTCAGTTTTTTAAAAGGAAAGACA
>KE155984.1:20578-35084 GCA_000411075.1 Sisymbrium irio
ATTTTACTCAGAATATTCGCCATTAAATATGTAAATTAATTTACAATAACAAATAAATTAATAAAAGACAAACAATATAACATGATTATAAAAAAGATCACAAGTTTTTATATTTTGATTGTTGCTAAAAAATGAAAATAATATACCAAACCATATACCCTATACTCTATACCCTAAACTTCAAACCCTATACCCTAAAATGAAAAACCTTTTAAAATTTTTAATCTCTACATTCTAAATCAAATTAAAATTTGTTATAAATCTTAGTTTTTTTATTAAGTTTATAAGTTAAGAGTTTAGAGTTAGAAGTTTATCTTTAAAATTAGAAGTTTAGGGCTTAGAGTTAGAACTTTAGGATTTAGATTTAGGGTTAGAACTTAAAGTGTAGAGTTTAGGATTTATAAAAAAAAAGAAATCATAGTTACACTTCTTCTTCAAATTATTATATTTTAATTGTTAATAATACTAAAAATTATACATTTCAAATCATATATACTCTTATATCATATACCCTAAACTCTAATTCAAAAACTCAACTAACTTTTCTTCTTTTTTATATCATGCAATAATATTTTTGGTAATAGCACAAAAAATTATATTTCAAACCCTATTACCCTATATTCTTATACCCTAAACCACAAACAATATACCATAAACTTTTAATTAACGAATATCACTTTCAATATTTATTTTGTAAGTTCTAACTTTTAGTTATGTATCATTGATAATGTTTTTTTTCTTAATTAATTTTGGATAGCAGTAACAAATTATGAGATTGCTAAGCAAATTAAATTTTGAATTAGTAACAATTGTTATTGATAACATAGCTTTGTTTTATTGAACAATCATTAAGATACAAGATTAATGAACAAAAGAAATCAGTAAGCCTTAAAAATTTTCATTTGATTTGACACCATCACCTACAACAACAGCAACAACTTGACCATTATGACCGTGCTCAGCCTGCAGATAAACCAACGAAATAAAGGTTCTTGTACCGAATGTCTATAGTCAACAAGGTGTAAACGCAAAGCACAAGCTATTCATTGGTCATATTTCATTAAGCAAAGACAAGCTATTCATAGCTTTGAAATCATAGCTTGTCTATGTCTATAGTCGTAGGATGAGCTTGATGCATGCAGCAACTGAAGCAAGCTTTCCAGTCTCACAAGAGATTCATTTACACTCTGTAATGCCTGAGAAATAAGTGATGTTAGTATATGTGTCACATTTGATAATAACACATGAGTTCTAAACCAACAAATAAAGAGATGTATTCAAATAGTATACGGAAAAGCAAAGTAGCTTCTAACGACTATTTCTTAAGATACCATCTTGTATGATTTCAAAGCTTACATTGATCAACAAAACGTGAAATATATGACGCCGATCTCGTTGTCAATTAATCATGGTACAAGTTCCACATCTGTACAAGGAAGAAAACATCACTATTTAAGAATCTACAAAAATTCGTCTGGAACTACACAAACCGAGTCTATAAGAACCAACAGTTCTTGAGATTCTCTCCGGGAACCATCCAAGCCGACAAGCACTCTGTGCGAGAAACATAAACACATAATTATATCCTCAAGTAAGTAACCTATACAGAACTAAATATATCTAAATTAGGAAACTTGTAAGAAATTCTGCATCTAGTGATGCTCCCAAAATGAACACAGCTAAAGAAGGAGAGAAGAGCATAATAAAAGAAGAAGAAAGCACATCTTTTCACAAGCACGAGAGTTACAAATTCAAACTCTGTTCTTCTGTTACCTTGGTTGAGATAATCAACGCCATTATCACTGCCTTCGTTTGGTTATTACGTCTATTTTGGCACACATGCAACATATAACACGGAAAAAGCTGCAAATATGAGTATATTGAACCAAAGGAAGCACCTTGAAAGATTGAAACTTTATGAGAAAAACATTTAAAGAAAGAGAAGACGAAAGTAAACAAACATGCTTGAGGGTTGCAGCAAGGTCTTGAGTGTTCACCGGACCTTCATCATATCTTATTGAAGAGAATGAGAGAGATTGAGAGAGATGGGGAAGCCGCCGGAGAGATGAGAGAGGTGGGGTTGGGCCGTCGGGTAGATTAGGGTAAAGTTATGTTTTTTGTTTCTTTTTTTGTTTAGTTAACTTAATTTTTTTTACCATTAGTAATTGTTTTTAATTTTTATTATTAATACAATTTACGAAAAACACTAAAAATTATTCAATTTTTATTGTCAAAAAAAATAAGATATGGTGAAACTTTTTTTTAACCGATGGTGTGACTGTAATTAATGGGATGTATTTGGTTTAATTGTCTTTTCATTATAAAATTAATGTTAGTTTAGAAAATCTTGAATTGAGTGTGTTAGTTTAGGAATTAACTAATGTTTTAAAGTCATTCTGAATAATTTTATTAAAAATATTTGAAACCTTACGTTATCTCAATCTATTATATTAATACAAAAGTCATTTAGGAAAGTACCATTAGATTTATTTGGACATCACTTTTAACTGTACTAAAATGTATTAAATGTAATCTATTTTCTATAAGATATTTTCAAAAATAGAAAGATTCCTAATAAAATCTTTTAATATATATATATTCCAAAACTAATTTAGATTTACCAAAATAAACAAAATCAATAGAATTCGGGCCTTTAGAGATTACCAAAACTAATTTAGATTTACCAAGTCTATAGATGTCATGTTTAATAATTGTTTTTAATTCAAAATGGTTTTTTATTTCTTATTTATAATTTTGATTTAGGGTTCTAAAAATAGAAACGGTGTTTAGATTTAATTGCAGTAATATCATTTTTAAAGTTATATTTTATTTAGAGAATAAAATATTATTTTCACATACTAATAATAACACAAACTATTTTTTATATTTAATATAATAACAATTTTTAAAAAAATATTGATGTGCGCCAACGCACGGGTCAAAATCTAGTTTATATCTAGTTTATATATATCTCTGTAGATGTTTGTTAAATCGAATAACATCCTTTTATGGAAGTCTCTAGTATACTCCATTGAATTGAATCGAATGGCATGCAAGACACGAAAGGGTAACTGGATGATATTTAACCATATCTAAATTAATTGCTTATAAAAATATAAACAGCTTATATAAATATAAACAAACGTCTATTCATAAGTTTAGCTACTTTTTATCTAAACTTGTTTCTTGTGATAAAAAAGGATACGAGTAGAGGAAACGATCACTGACCTCACTACCAGTAATCTTTTACAAGAGCAGACACCATTTTTGAAGAAGTGGAATCTTTGCTCATCTCGTTTTTTCAGTTCTCTTCCTTTTATCTTTGATATCAACTTCAATGTGTTGTGGCAATCTTGACAAATACGAAAATCATTCATCACAACTCACAAGGACTGGACACCGCGGCCTTGAGTTAAGAATCATGTGAACAACCGAGAATTTATCAGTGTGCCCTAAAAGTAGTTCTTCTAGCTTCTCCTTTTCCAAGCCTCCAGTATAAATGTATAATATACCCTAGTGTGAGGAACATAACCCATTTCTAGCATTTATGACTTCAAACACTTTAGTGTGTCATATATTGTATCCATTTCTGGATGTTCAGTATCTCCTCTTCTAAACACAGAGTCCGATGCTTTGGTTGCTATACAAGACCTGCACTTGAAACTTTGTCCAATCTTGTAGCATCCAACTTCTCAACCAATTCAGCACATCTATCTCCGAGATCCAGATCTCTATGAACCCGAGAAAGATTCATCAGTGTTTCCCACACATCAACACTCGGCTCCATTGGCATTCTCTCAACCAAGTTCATTGCCTCATCCAAGTGAGCAGATTTGGCCAACATCTTAGTAACGGTATGATAGTGTTCCATGGAAGGTACGATTCCATAATCTCGGTGCATAGCGTCAAAGTGGCAGTGATCCCTCGTTGACATCTCCTGTCAAAGCACATGCATCGAAGACTTCTTTGAACATTTCTCCATCTGGTCTGTTCCCTTCTTCTTTGAAACGAGTAAACAAATCGATTTCTTTTTCACGCTTTTAACAAAACACCTCAACAAGTCTCTCGGAATCCTTCTCAGGCATTTCGTGGAAGACTTTTAGTGCATCATCAACAGATCCACAGCCAGAATACATCTCGATTATTGCGTTACGAGAGCTAACATCAAAAGGAGAAACCAGAGAAACTATGCACTCATGAATAACCTTTGCTTCTTCCAAAGTTTCTGGTTTAAAAGTTTACTCAAATCCATAGCATAACCATCATTCTCCAAGTAATCTAAAACATCTACAGCTTCTCTCGAATTACCTTGAAAGCATAACGAATCGAATGTCTCAATAGTAATATCTTGAGTAACACTTGAAATAGAAACTGTTCTGTGTTATCCTGCGATTAGATTCTGCGTCAATGTGCGCCATGTTACGTCTCGCTCAAGCCACGTGTCGATCTCCGTGCTGCAGTTGTTTGCGAGGCTATGATGATGATGATGATGATGATGATGATGATGATGAATATTGATGATGATGAGAGAGGGCAGGACCAGCGGCTTCTAATCTGGGTTGCAAAAGCTAAATAGGGTTTCGAAAGTTTGGGCTTTCCGTACCACACAACGAACCATTTCGCTGGTCAATTCCAGTGACTGAGAACACAAAAACAACGACGTTTACAGGCAAAAACGATCAGAGCCGTCGAGTCGAACCCTAATGAGAATATCGCATTACTAAAAAACTGGCCATAATTTAGATTGGCGATTTTAACCTTTTGTTTGTCGTGAGCTTCAAGCTAACACTAGGATTTGATTTTTGGTGACGCAAGCCGGTCAAGGTCAAAGCGACTGGGTAATATCTAAACGCAGCGTTTCGAAGAAATTCACTCTTGACCACCAATTTTCTCTTTTTTTTGTTGTTGTTGTGATCTCTCTCTCTCAAATTAGTTGTGTCCGTTTGGAGAACCATTCACTCAACAGAGAAACAAGAAGACTATCTTTCTCACCAAACACCCTAATCAACTCTTAATCAGGTTTTTTCATCTTCTTCTTTTTCCTTCTGTGTTCTAATTACTTTGTCTTGTATCACTGATTTCTACTTTTACCGCTACTGAATGAAATGAGAGATGGAAATTTGATTCAGTGATTTTAAATTCTGGTTTTTCTGATTGGTGGCTAACAAATTTCTGGGTAGAATGTTATTTAGTGTGAGTGATATCGGTTTCTCTCTCTTTGATTGATTTACCTTCTCTGAAACTCTCCTGCTCGAAGCTAATTGAGTAATTGTGAGCCAATAAAGTTAACTACAATAATATTTTGTTCGAGTCCACGTATGATCATAGGTTTCAGATTTGGGGACATGCTTATATAATTGATAAGACGAAACAAAACACACTTGGTCTACTTGAAGAATGTCAGCTATCCTAAGTACTGATCGCAGCATTTTATAACTGTTATTAGTTGGTTAGATAGCAGTTACTCTCTAGATTTTTAGACAAACCCAACAACATGATCAAAACTGTTACAGAATCTCTTTTTACACAGAAAAATCTAAACTTTACTTACAACTGACTAAAGAGAGCTAAAGCAGAAATCTTTGTACAGCCATTATCTCTAACATTTAGGTATCTATACTGTTTTTTTGCTCAGAATATTTTCAGGTGGCAAAACAAAAGTAATGGCTCTGGTGGTGTCAAGTGGCAAAGCAGCCACGATGCCACTTCATGCCAATGCTCTTCCTCTAAGTATCAACACCAAAACAAGAGTCCGACCTACATCCTCGTTTCCGCTATTCTCACCCGCTCCTCACAGACCTTTCAGGTCCTTCTCCATCCGCTTCAAGCCCTCACCTCATGTTTCCCGGTCTCTCCCTGTGGTATCATCCGTTTTGTCAGAGGACAGAGCTACTGGAGTTAGTGGTTCTGGGACAGATGCATTCAAGCTGACTTACTTGGAGGTGGGGGTTCTTCTTATGAGTTGTTTTAACGGCTCTTTACAAACTCGAACATTTGTGATTCCGTAAGCAAATGTTGACATGTCTTTGTTTTGGGAGTTAGGGAAATAGCTGGCTTTGGGAAACAGGTGGATTGAAAATCTTGGTTGATCCGATTCTCGTGGGTAATTTGGATTTTGGAATCCCATGGCTCTATGATGCTGGCAAGAGATTTTTGAAGGGCTTCAAGGTAACACTGAATTTGTTTTCATATATCTTTGGTGGGAAAATAATTTGTAAAGAAGCATGAGATTTTTCCCTTGGAATCTGATTCGCATTGCAGTTTCTTCATCATCTTCTCCCTCTTTGTGACTCCTATGTTTCTAAGATTTTATATTCGGTGCAGCTTGATGATTTCGTTGAAGTTGATTGCGTCCTCATAACTCAAAGCCTTGATGATCATTGTCATCTAAATACCCTTAGACCACTCTCTGAGAAATCTCCAGACATAAAGGTTATTGCAACTCCAAATGCAAAGCCTTTGCTGGATCCTCTTTTTAGAAATGTAAGTGACTTGTTTCATTTTTATTTACGCTCATTTGTTCGTTCCTATCATAGTTTAAAATAAGAAAGATTTATTTACTGTGGTTAGGTCACTTATCTGGAACCTGGAGATAGCTACGAGCTAAATTCTAGAAACGGTTCTAAGGTTCGAGTTAAAGCCACAGCAGGACCTGTCCTCGGTCCACCATGGCAACGCCCTGAAAATGGGTAATAAAAAAACTCTCATCAAGCTTCCAACTTCTCTATTGATATTTTCTGCAACAACATGTCAACATTAACCTGGTTATGGTTATTCATTTATGCTTTTAATTTGTTTTCAGATATCTTCTTGTATCTCCTGAAAATCAGATATCTCTCTACTATGAACCACATTGTGTCTGCAACATGGAACTTCTGAAGAATGAAAGAGCCGACATTGTAATCACACCGGTCATCAAACAACTTCTCCCACGATTTACTCTGGTTTCTGGCCAAGAAGACGCTGTCCAGCTCGCGAAAATCTTAAAAGCCAAGTAAATAATCATCTCTCTCTCTTTGGTTTTTCCATGTAACCTCAGGAACAATGTATATGGCAATCTTGCCTTTTGTGGTTTTTCAGTCGGATTTTTACTTGGACTGTAGGTTTGTTGTGCCGATGCAAAATGGCGATCTTGATGCAAAGGGGATTTTAGCAAGTCTTGTAAAGAAAGAAGGAACGATAGAATCATTTAAGGTGCAGCTTTCTTAACCAAGAAACAAGAAATGAAAACAAAATCAATGTTTTGCTTTATTTAAGATCAATGGTGATAATTAATGGCTCGATGCTTGGTTTGTGGATGCAGGAATTATTGTCAAGAGAGCTCCCAAAAGCTCAAGTGTTGGAGCCCATAGCAGGCGTACCCCTAGAGATCTTGGCTCCATCTTCAGACTTTTAGAATGTAACATTACATGAACATGAGGATAAACACATGTAAATAACAGGCATTTGTCGTTTTATTTCTATAATAAAGGATGATTATTATTACATGAACATGATGATACACATGCTAATTAATTATTTATGATCTTCGTATTGCCATTGTTTGCGAGAAGGTGATGAGATTTGAGTTGCTGATCCCTGATTTGGGTTTAGGAAATTTCTATCTTTTCGGACAATATCGCACCTTAGTACTCCATGACAAACGATATGCGAATTTTGTTGCTGTAGTTTCGGACAATATAACACCTTAGTACATTGTTTGCGTTTGTGCAGCGTCGTGGTTATACAAATAGTTTCTTCGAACTTTCATTGCTCAACACCTCTCGTAGATCAATCAAACTTTGAGATGAAAGCTGCTGCTTGGTACTCAAAACATGGTCCCCTCTGATTAATGAAGCCGGAGAGCCAAGAGCTAAGCTTTTGAAAGTTCGATGGTGTCTTAGGGGTCGTGAGAATTTTTGAAAATATTACTCGGGTCTGAATTGAGATTTGTGAATGGGCCTAAACTGAGAGACCAATATTAATAAATAATTAGGTTAAAAATTGAGGTTGGTCAACCCTAGTTTTGTTGTGGTGGTCTGTTCAATGTTTGGCTAGGGTTTTTTAAAATTTTCAAAAGACATGTTCCGCCTAATTGTTATGGGTTCGAAGAGAGGCATTTGTGTGGTGAATTCGCATCTCTCGAGGGCTTTTGCCTCTGCTACGACTGCTCCTCCCATAAACTTTTCGACGGCTTCTTCTGATGATAGTGTCAAGGGTACCTCTTCTTCTGTTGCTGCCTCTTCTATAGCTGTCTCTCCAGTCATAAATTTTCCTTCATTTAGAAGACCTAGAAGCTTCGGTAAAAAGAAAAATTGTAGCCATGCAAATATTGCTAAAGTCGCTGCAACTGTTGGTCACGGAGTTGTTGATATTTACGTTTCTCCAGGTTCGATCAATTTATCCGTCATTAGTTTTTAGATATTCATAATTTTCACTGAAATCAACAGAACATTTATGAGCTTTCTTTGATTTCGCAGAACATTATGGAGGAGGTAAAAGCTCATTTGCTTCTGGATTCTCAATTGATAACGAGGGCACAATCCTAACATGTGCATACAATCTTATCGATAAGAATCTACCCGTTACCAAGTCTTATGTAAAGCAGGTAACAAACCATTTTGGTATGTTGGATTGTTTTTTTGGTATAGGTGGATGGATGTACGGATTGGTGATAGAATAATGTTGATTGATAGGTTCGAGCTAGAGTTACTTTTAAAGATGGCAGAGTGTTTTATGGAATTGTGGGGAAATATGACCTCAACTTAGATGTGGCTATTGTGAAACTCCTTCTAGATGGACATGATCAACCATTGCCGAAATTAAAACTTGGTGAGTCTAGTACTGTTCGTCCTGGAGACTGGATCATGAGTTTTGGTTCTCCTTTCAGACTTCCCAAAAGTATTTCAATTGGTATTGTTAGGTAATCCGTTTATTTTGATCATCTCTTTGATATTCATTATAAGTTGCATTTTATATTCATGCAATGATTTTGATTTTGTCAGTAGTACCCATCACACAAAGTCACAAACAATGAAATAAACGCCCTTGGCACGTGGAATTCTCTTTCCAAAGTGACTGTTCCGCAAATACGGTATGTTTAGGAGTTAAATGAACTTATAGCTAGCTGTCATATTATTTTTGTTTGTTCCGTTATGTGATCCAATTATAGACTTAACCACATTTACTTTTTGTTCCTTTTAAAATCTCTGTGTTTTATTATGTTAAACAGGGTAATTGGGGTGGACCTCTTACAGATCTTGATGGACGGGTGATCGGCATCCATTTCTGGGGCATGAGCCAT
The DNA here is from genome assembly GCA_000411075.1 of Sisymbrium irio. Lineage (NCBI taxonomy): Eukaryota > Viridiplantae > Streptophyta > Magnoliopsida > Brassicales > Brassicaceae > Sisymbrium > Sisymbrium irio. The sequence goes on from KE155984.1 coordinate 29,862, forward strand.
TCAGTAGATCATGTGAATGCAGCCGGTTTAGGATTCGCTATCCAGATTGACGACGTCAAGAAATTCATCCACAACTACTATGCTCGCAGGAATAGCAAGAGCAAGAGTCTGGAGGAGCCAGAGTAGCTGAAAACAAGCCAAGAAATTCATGCAAGAGTCTTATTAGCTCTCTCTCTCTCGCCAAATTCTGTCGGATTATATAATTAAGCTTGAACAGATCAAATTCATGTTGTCCAACTTCACTAGTGTTCGTTTATTGGCATGAAATTGCTTTTGAAATGGACTTTTGATATTTCGAGTAACCATGATATTTATAGTTTTTGAACTGTCTATATAAGAGTATGAAGAAATGTCAAGTGTTAGGTATGTGTTTAATCTCAACGTAGTTCACATTTTTGTAAGGTAATCAGTTCCATCTTGTCGAACATTCATGCAACTCAAAACAAACTTTGTTTGTATTCCAAAACAAGTCATGATTTATCTTGTAAACTTTCAAAACTAAAGAGTAAACAATAACAATAACAGAATTTAATTAATAATCGTAAGAAGAGAATATGGTAGGCTAGTAGCCCGCCCTCTCTTTCCTTGATTTCAAGAGCTGAAAGGTGACATGACATCTCTATATGGTGCAAGTTATACCTCTACTGCTCTACACATAATATAAAAACCAGCATATAACCATAAACACATGATTTACCAAAATATTACGAGAGTTCTGTTTGCTTATTTCTCCTCCCTCTATATTTACGGCTTCCTTCTCACAGCACGCCATACATACCTTGAATCCTCTTTCCAATTTCTCTTCATTGAGCTTCCATTCTTGAAACATGAACTTTCTCTTTCAGTTTGAAAATTAAGCTGCTCTCACTTGGAAAAGAATCTAAAAGAAAAGTCTTATGAAACAGACATCATCAGCTTATCGTTAAAACCTAACATTGATCATAAATAATACTGGGAACTCATAACTACGTTTAGTTGATTACAGAATATCCCTCTTAATGTTTAAAAAGATGTCTGAATGTTAACTTTACTCTTTTAGTTAAAAATAATTGGTAATTGTTGTGATGATTTAAATTGTGAATAGACAGTTTTTTCACTAAAAATCAAGATTAAACCTGTTTTTAATGGAAAACCCTAAGCTTCTGGTTGACTAAATTAGACAAAAAAATATATGTATATATTCCATAGAACTGCGGCTAGAGATAGGAAGAATATTTTATCTTTGTGGATGTTTATCTTGCTCGAAATCCATCTAAATGCATTAGATGTGGAAACATAGGCTTTAACGAGACAATATGCCTTCTCCAGTATCAATCCAGTACTATGACTTGTGATTTTATTGTTAATAAATTTCTATGATTTTTTATTCATATTCCATTCTCCAAAAAATAGTTATGTTTCTTGCTTTTTTTAAGAAGAAACATACCTATTTTTTTATCAAAACGAGAAGTATAAAACTGAAATAATAAATTTAATTTTTTAAATCATAAAAAAGAGGAACCTAAAATTATTACTATAGAGATTAAAAAGAATTGATGTAGAATAGATATTAAAAAAAAAGTATACACAATTAGATTAGGGTCAATGATATCTATAAAATATGGAAAAATAGAAAAACAAAAGAAAAAGATGATATATTATGTGATTTCAGAAAAATGGTGAAAAAAAATGAATAGTGATAAAGTGAATAATATTGAATATATTAATAAATTTTATTTATATAAAATATTTTATAAATATTAAGAATGATCTTCAAAAATAATTATAATTTGATGGTTTTGAGATGTTTTTAGAAACATTTTCTTTAATGCACGAACTTAAATTTATTTATGTCTTATTCTCAAAACTATTAGTATATATAGTAGAATAATTATAAACATTTAAATTAAATAATTTTGTAATTTTTCCAAAATAATAAATATATATATACATTAAAATATAAACTCATAGAAAAATATTTTTTCAAATTTCCTCCAAAAAATATCACTAATTAAAATCATAAGAGTTATCTAACTAAGAGATATCGTCATTATTGGTCTGAAAATCATTTATATTTACATTTTTTACAATATGCATAGTCAATCTCACTATATGCATAGCCAATCTCTATGTCACGTCTAATTTTTTTTGGGCCAATCTTTCAGAAACATCATCAACAGCTTTCTTAATCAAAAGAAGTGGGTGATAAATACTTCAAAAGTGGGAACTAAAAAAATTGAAATAAATTGAAAGCTCTAAAAGCTCCTCTAAAAGAGTTAAGTAAGGCGAAACTGGAAATGCTACATAGGAAGACGAAGGAAGCTTATCAGCAACTCTGTCAAAAGCAGAGAAAAACCCTTGAGAACCCATCTCAGCTTGCTATCGAGGAAGAATCTAAAATCTACGAAAAGTGGAAGTTTCTATCTGATCTAGAAGAGGAATTTTACAAACAAAAAACTAAGCTACATTGGCTTAAAATAGGGGATCAAAATAATATCTCTTTTCACAATGCAGTATGAGTCCGAGAAGCAAGAAATACGATCAGAGAAGTAATTGATGAGAGTGGTCACATCTCAACTATGAAAGAGGAAATAAAAGCTGAAGCAGAGAGATTTTTCAAGGATTTTCTTACTTATTCTCCACCAGAGTTTGTTGAAAAGACTGTTAATGAGATTCAATATACTATGGACTTCCGCTGCAGTACACTTGAGCAGACTTTTCTGGAAAGAGAGGTAACAAAAGAGGAGATTCGTAAGGTCATTTTCTCGATGCCATCAAACAAATCCCCAGGACCGGATGGATATACCACCAAATTTTTCAAATCAGCTTGGGGAGTGACTGGAAATGATGTAACGGTGGCAATTCAATCTTTCTTCATCGAATGCTTCTTACCTAAAGGGATTAACTCAAAAATTCTTGCCCTCATTCTAAAGAAACATGAAGCAAAGAAGATGAGAGATTATAGATCAGTCTCGTGCTGCAATGTCCTCTATAAAGTCCTATCCAAAATCCTGGCTAACCGCCTAAAATGCCTCTTGCCAAATATCATTCTCCCAAATCAGTCAGCATTTGTGAAAAACAGATTGCTAATGGAGAATATGTTACTTGCAACAGAACTGGTAAAAGATTATTACAAATCAGACATATCCCCTCGATGCGCCATGAAAATCGACATAACAAAAGTTTTTGAGTCTTTTCAGTGGCCATTCCTCCTCAACATCCTCCAAGCTCTGCATTTACCAGAGAAGTTTGTCCATTGGTGTATCTCCTCAGCATCTTTCTCCATACCAGTAACCGGTGAGCTTGCCAGCTTATTTCCAGAGCAGTAGGGGTCTACGGCAAGGGTGCTCTCTATCTCCCTATATGTTCGTCATCTGCATAAACTACCTCTCACACATGATTGACACAGCAGAAAAAAACAGGAAAATTGGCTACCATCCTTGATGCAGCCTAAAAACTGAGGTTGACTTGGGTGGAGGATGGGCGGATTAAGCTGGCCGTGCGGCAACTACTTTGTCCGATATAAGTGGTTGATGGAAGCGTTGTCGTTGAATTGATTGACTCTCTCAATCTGGTGGGCTGATTGACTCTCTCAATATGTGGATTTTGAAGATGTTTGAATCACACAAACAAACTCAAACAGGATCAATAGAAAACAATGAATCACTCAAAGTATTCTAAAGACAGAATTTTAATCAAAGACTTTCTTTGAGAAAAACAGAATAAACTTTTATATTTCTTAGAGATTGAAAGGTGCATGTTACAGCACGCCTAAAGGAGCTTATATATGCTCAGAAACATTAGTCTAAGTCTAGTAAAATGGAAAGAAAATCTAACATAAAAGAAACTAGCTGTTGGAGGATTTTTGGGTTCCAATGGCTTGATTCAAGGGCTGGAATGATGGCTTTGTATCTGGATGGTTTTAGACTGTAGGAAAGATTCTTTGGGACATCCTGATTGGTGAAGTAATGGCCGAAATCATTCCAGGCTTTGTGAGAAAAGAGCTGCTGGAAATTGATTGTTTTTTACTCCAAAAATGGTAAGTATGATCTTCTTTGAATCTATGTAATCTGGTGCTCCCTGGTGCATGTTAAGAAAGTGCCTGAATCTTCTGGACCCTTGGATATGTCTCCTGAATGCATAGATAAATCTCCTGGTCGCCAGTGTTTGGTTTGCAACTGATTAAACCACTGATCTTCCAAATAAGGCAAGTGAAGGGTCCTCCGGTTTAATTGTTGAATAACTTTTATACCGTGACGAATTTCGGTCTGATTACAATTCTCCTGGTTTAAAAATTGGCATGAGATTCCAAAACAATTGGATTTGTTTCTTGGTTCGTCCTGGTTTGATCGGAATGCGCCAATATGTTGAGGTTGGTCTTCATCGGGTTCACTGGAAGTCTGCCGAGTTGTAAGTTTAATATCTCCCTCATATCGAAAGTTTTTGAACCAATTATTCCTCTCCATGATTACTTGATGAGATAGGTTCCTAGAACAGGTCGGCTCGTAGTGTAACTCCTCCTGGTTGAGACGGTATACTCTGTTTAGTCGTCGTCGGTCTTCATCAGACTCTTTGATGATCTCCTGGATTGAACCTCCAATAACTTCTTCATGGTAAGGGATTTTTGAATGATTCTTCTTCGTGATGAACTCTGGTTGTGTTGATTGTGAGCTTTAAGTATTTATTTGGCATGAATGCATGATCTGGGCCTTCAGTTGTATTGAACTCAGCTCACTGGTCTCCTTAGCACTCCTCAGCTTCATGTTTTCCACCTCCATGGTTGACTCCGGTTTGATTGGATTTAGGTTGGTTCTGAGGGATGCATCAATCCTCACTGTAAGAACATCTCACTCACTCACCTGTGCATTGCAGATGATCTTATAGTGTTTACAGATGTGAATAAAAAATCAGTTAAAGGGGTTTTTCAAATTTTTGAGGAGTTTGCTTGTGCCTCTGGTCTTAGGATCAGCCTGGAAAAATCAACTCTATACACGGCTGGTATCTCTGCCACAAACCATCAAAGCATCTTGCTCAATTCCCTTTTGAAATGGGCCAGCTCCCAGTCAGATACTTCGGCCTTCCTCTCCTCTCTAAGAGAATGACAACACATGATTATAAACCTCTCATTGACCAACTCAGAAGCAGAATCAGTTCTTGGACATCCCGCTTTCTGATATGACCACGACTGATAAAGGAACTAATAGCACAAGTGAAGAAGAAGATCCACAAGAAGCCGACTCTAAC
>KE155984.1:44031-59239 GCA_000411075.1 Sisymbrium irio
CGAGCAATGGTGTTGGTAAGAAGCTAAAATCGGAAAGCTCAAAACTCTCGTCTTCTTCCTCCAGAGAAGCTCACGAAACCCTAGAGGAGTCTGTAACTATCATCGCCTCTTTGCAAAGATTAAGTCTTCTTCGGGTCGAAATGGAAGAGAATCGTAAAGGAGGAGACTTTAGAGTACCGAGCTCTGAAGCTTTGACCACGACGCTTCGCAATGCGATCCAAGCTTTAGGTCGTGGTTTCGATGTTACATCCGATGTTCGGCTTCTTTACTGCAAAGGAGCTCCTGGGTCAAGACTTGTTCGTCTCGAAGAAGGACAAAACAGAGATCTTGAATTGTCCGATGGGTACCTTCTTCCTAATGTCCCTGCTGATATCGAGTGCTCACAAGGCGAACGTGGCATACAGAGAGTCAAAGTTTGCAGCTTTCATCAGGTTACTCGTTACTTCCCTTCAGTTTTTGTTTGTAGCTAAGATTATAAAGAGTCCTGGTGGTTGAAAATGTCATTCTTTACATTCTTGATTACGCATATATAGTAAGATGATGTCTGATCTGATGTTTTGTGGAACCAATAGCTCGTAACATCCTATTTTAACCTCTGGAGTTGTCTAAATTTGGAAGCTTTCTTACATTGGAGTTTAACTTCACTAGGACAAACTGGTGCATTTGTTGTCTGATCAAGTTCAGATGTTAAGGGAAGCTGTTTCGGAATCACTGTCTTGGTTATTGTTTATTCAATTGGAAATTTCTTTTTTTTTATTTGGCAGATGGCAACAAAATTCAATGAGAGGTCAGGTGTAAAAGGGAACATACCACTTGGATGTTTTAACGCCATGTTCAATTATACGGGTTCTTGGCAAGTCGATGCAGCGTCTACAAAATCTCTTGCTCTTGTTGGATACGTTATTCCGCTTTATGAAGTCAAATTGTCGAAGCTTACATTGATTTTGCGCAACGAGATCAGACGCGCTGTTCCTTCCTCATGGGATCCTGCTTCCTTAGCTAGGTATAGTCCTCCTGTTTTCTTCAGTTTAGTAGCTTTTCGTCTTGTTTTATATATGAACATTGCGTCAAAGGTTCACAACTGTGGTACGTTAAAGAACTAACTTAAGAGTCAGATTCCTCTTGTTGTCTTGATAACCCATAATTTATGTGTTTAAATAAAGAAAGGACCCTTTGAAAATAGCAAAGTTTTTGCTGAGTGTTGTAATTCATAAAAGATGATTTGAATATATAGCTACACTTGTATGTGATTCTTGATGACATTTATCATGATTCTCATGTTTTGTCTACATTTGTTGTACGCTTTGATACAGCTTTATCGAAAATTATGGGACTCACATTGTAACTTCAGTGACGATTGGTGGAAGAGACGTGGTTTACATCAGACAGCATCAGTCTTCTCCTTTACCGGTATCTGAAATCGAGAACTATGTCAATGACATGATGAACCACAGGTTTATGGAAGGAGAGAGTCAATCTATTACTGGACCCTTGAAATACAAAGACAAGGTTAGTAAAAACGTCACGTTGTTAACCAATTCCATTTCCTCCTTAAGCTATGCTTTAAATGAAAGATTTTAGCTGAAAAAGCTCTCTCCTGTAGGATATTACAGTAATATTCAGGAGAAGAGGAGGCGACGATCTTGAACAAAGCCATGCTCGGTGGGCTGAGAGTGTACCCGCAGCTCCAGACATTATCAACATGACTTTCACTCCTATTGTCTCTCTGCTCGAAGGTGTGCCTGGTCTACGGCATTTGACTCGTGCTATCGAACTTTACTTGGAATGTGAGTTTTTCTATTCGAAAACATGAGCTCCTTTACATTGGCATCTATCTGTTTTGTATCTTCATAAACATTAAAAAAAAAATCTCTGGACGTTTTTGACAGATAAGCCTCCTATCGAAGATTTACAATACTTCTTGGATTTCCAAATAGCTCGAGCTTGGGCTCCTGAACAGAGTAACCTTCAACGGAAAGAACCTGTGTGTAAGTCTCTTCAGTTCAGCTTAATGGGTCCCAAACTATTCATCAGCGCTGATCAGGTAAACACACAGCCGGACGACTCTATCGGTTTGCTTATCGTTGGTTTATAGATAAACTGAACGTATCATCGCCTTGGGGTATTTTCAGGTAACGGTTGGGCGTAAACCGGTCACAGGTCTCAGGCTAAGCTTAGAAGGAAGCAAACAGAACCGTCTCTCCATCCATCTACAACACTTAGTCTCTCTCCCCAAAATACTGCAGCCACATTGGGACTCTCACGTGCCTATAGGTGCACCGAAATGGCAAGGACCAGAAGAGCAAGATAGCCGCTGGTTTGAGCCAATCAAATGGAAGAACTTCTCTCACGTAAGCACCTCGCCTATAGAGCACACCGAGACACACATTGGCGATCTCTCGGGCGTACACATTGTCACCGGAGCTCAGCTCGGTGTTTGGGAATTCGGATCAAAGAACGTTTTGCATTTGAAACTACTCTTCTCTAAAGTCCCCGGTTGTACAATAAGACGGTCTGTTTGGGACCACACTCCGGTTGCTTCCTCCGGGAGACTCGAACCTGGAGGTCCGTCCACATCAAGTTCGAACGAGGAGAAGAGAGAGGACTTGTCGGGGCAAGCAGGGAAGCTGGCGAAGATAGTTGATTCGTCTGAGATGTTGAAAGGACCACAGGATTTACCTGGACATTGGCTTGTCACTGGAGCAAAGCTAGGCGTTGAAAAGGGTAAGATTGTGTTGCGTGTGAAGTATTCGTTGCTAAATTATTAAGAGGTTTTAGATGAGATCTTGTTTTTCCGGCGGCCGGGAAAATTTTTCCGTCAAGCATTCTTTGCACAGCGAATCTCTTTGTACATGTTTCGGTTGCTTACAAGAACCGTTCGGTGGGGTTCAGTTTGGTTCGACGTTAGTTTGGTTTGGTTTTGCATTGTTTGATTTTTGAGTTTTGGTCCGGTTTGATTTTGTAGACGATTTTTTGTTAAGTCAGAGATGTAAATTGTAGTCGGATTCGACACATGGTTCTATGTACGGCCGTTTCATGACACGTTTATGAAATTTGCATGCCAATGTATTATAATCATCATAATAATCGAATCTAACTATGTGAACAAAAAAGGAGAGAATCTTGTCTAACCGTGAAACCAAATACAAAAAACACAAAGTTGGATAAAAAAAAAAAATCAAGATGGCTTCAAGAGGCGACGAAGATCAGGTGGCTCCCGGAGATCCCGTGACAGTTTCGACACGTTTGATTGATGCTGGAACGAAAATCATGCAGAGGAGATTACCGTTGAAGCAAATGAACACTCATGTTTCGACGTTTGCGATTTACGGTGGAGAAATGTCCAGACAAATAGATACTCACCACTACGTCCACCGAGTCAACGACGAGTTCCTCCAGTGTGCGGTTTACTCCTCTGACCGTCCTGATGCACCTCTCATCGGTACTGTTTTTTTTTTTTCTTTTTTTTCACTCAGACCGAAAGCTCAATTTTGAAAGCTTATAGTGAACTTGTTATTTTACAGGAATTGAATATATAATTTCAGACCGATTATACGAAAATCTGCCTCAAGATGAGCAAAAGCTTTGGCACTCTCATGCATACGAGGTTAAATCAGGTTCATGGGCTTATCCACGAGTGCCTGAAGTTGTAGCTGCTCCGGAGCTCAAGAACATAGCCAAAACGTACGGGAAATTTTGGTGTACCTGGCAGATAGACCGAGGTATATCTCTGTACCAAAGTTTCGGCTCTAAACCGAACCAATTCTTATGTAATCCGTTTCTCTAATTAAGCTAGTATACTAACTAATCGTATGTTTAACGATTACTCATTTGAAACGAACAAAGATTAATCAGAATCGCAAAATTTATGGGTTAGCTTTTGTCCGGTTCAGTGTGGTTAGAACACTCATTTGTTCTTGTGTTTGTGTTTCTATAGGTGACAAATTACCAATGGGTGCACCCGAACTGATGATGTCACCACAGGGGGTGGGACAAGGGGTATTAAGGCCAGAGCTGGTTAAGGCCAGAGATGAGAAGTACAACATTTCGACCGATGAACTGAAGCATCGAAGAGCGGAGATAGCTGAACCGGAGTGGATCAATCCGATGGCAGATTACTGGAAGCAACATGGTAAGTGTTTTGTTCTCGACATCGTGACTGTGGAAATGAACCGTAACGCGCAATTCCCGTGAACAATGTGTTATGAACCGGTTTATATATAAATCGGACTTTATATATAATATTATATAGAATAATGTCATAGTTGTTTTTATGCCAAAAAAAGATAGATATGAAAATGCGTTACACGAGAAGATCACACATTAGTTTGTGGAACTTCTTTTTTCTACGGTTTCTTCAAAGACGTGCCAGCCTTGAGATATCAATAGGGTAAGCATCTGAAGGCGATTGTGCGTTGTATGATCTCCTTGCGATAACCACGTTTGCGGCTTCGGTCGGGTGAAACGCGTCCCAGAACACGTACGCGTTTCGGTTTCCACATGGTCTTTGTCCCGGTAAACATGTGATCTGACCAGCGTTTCTCCCGATACCACAGCATCCTGCGTTCGTTACTCTAAACCCTGGAAACAACGCAAAACAAACATTCCGACAAAACTGATGTCAAGTTCCGTTTCTTTAACATTGATGAAACTCAAAAACCTATCTTGTTGAGTGTATTTATATACCAAATCTAGAGGGGTTTGTGATCATGTCCTGAAAAATGCCATAAGCATTGATGTAGGTGAACCTTGCATCAGGGTGATTGTTGTTGAGCTGATCAACGAGAGATCTTAGCTTGTTGTTAAAGATTTGGTTCGCTGAGTTGATTCTTTCATCGCAAGTCCTACTGTCGCGACTTCGTGCGAGCGCGTTAGGACTACAACCGATTGCCCCAACTCCGATCAATGCAAACTTTCTAGCCCCGTAGTTGTATAGGGCCTACACAAACCACAAAAAGAAAAGAATGTGAAACAAGGAAGTCTCGCAATGCGAATTTTACGAAATTGAATAGAGTTTACTTCACATCCTTTCAAATTCTCCTCTGAAAAATCAGATCTCACACTGAGACAGCTAAAAGCCAAAATTTATACAAGTGTAAACCGAAATTGGTGGTGTTGCTTTTGGAGTTTGGTTTAAGACCTAAACCTTTACTAAATTGACACAACTGATTTTATAACCAATTGCTAATGTTATAATTCTCTGCTCAACAAGTAGAACGTTCATCAGATGTTCCATAATAGGAAAGCTATAAATGGAAACTTTTATATAGATTCCAAAACCGAAGTCAAGCTTGGAAACCTGAGTATTATCTACTAAATTGGTCTAACCTCGAGAGAGCCAGAGATTATAACTTTGTGTTAAGAAGAGGATCTAATGACACAAAAACAAATCAAGATAGAGTAGTCATATTAGGAAACGTACATTAAGCTGAGTGCTGTAGCGACTGATGAGATCATCAGCGTATTGTTCTGGTGTAAATTGTCTACTAGACGAGTAGAACGTAGGCATGAAGTAGTTGTTGAGATAGTCGTTGCTTCCCAAACCAACAGAGTAAATGCATCTCTTGAGGTAATCAGCTGCTTGAGTCTCGCCTCCTAGCAGACTCACCACTTGCTGCACAGTGCTCTGGTAGTTCCTAACTTGCCCGCTAAAGCTTATCCTTTGTCCCTTCAATTTCCAAGAAAACGAAAAAATAATGTTGGAATTTTTCTTACATTTTAGGAATGAATATTATTGAGATTTAAGTGATTTTTAATGTTTTTTTTTACCAATTGTCGACCGGTTTCTTCTCGGATTCCGGCAGCTGCAGATGCGTAGTTAACTCCGGAGAGTATTTGCCGACCACTCACAGCATTATATGCAGGAATGTAGCCATTGAATCCAAGTAGCTCAGCTTCATTACATCACAAAGAAATATTAAAACCATGTTTGATTCGGACGATTAGTAGTCTAATTACAATACAATATTTATTTAACAACAACTCCAGCTACTTAGTGTTATATAAGATAAGATAAGATACTAAAAAGGACGCATACCAATCTCGTCAACTGTGGTTTTTCCGTTGGAGAAACGGCCAGTGGGGCCGCCAAAATCGATGCCGTAAGGGAAGTAATTGGCTCTTGCAAAAGAAACAAGACCATTGTTGTTTCCATTGTCAACCAAAGAATCACCAAAGATGAAGTAACATGGAACTTGTTGTGCATTTGCTACACTAAACGCTAAACCCAACAGCACAAACGCTACACACCATTTCCTTGAGTAACTCTCCATTTTAGTACCAAAGTCTGTTTGAGTGATAGAAAGAGATCGAAAATGGGAAGTGTAGTGATGTGAAGAAATCGGGCCATTGAAGTGTGTATTTATATAGATAATATGTTTGATATTTTGATTTTGGTAGCTTTACTTTTGTAGGGTCACTCACTTTAAGATTGCTGGGTCCAATAAAAAAAAATATTTGTTTTGTCTATTCATTACTCATATTTAAGATTGATTTATCAAGGGCTTTTATCAATCTTCTTTAAATTGAGTATGTGCCGACAACCGCATCGACATTAATCAATGATCATCATTATTTTAAGTAGTTTAAGAGAAAGTTAGAAACTGTGAAGAAACAAATTCAACTGAAAAGAAATCGATTTGAACATATTTTTCCCCGTAATATCAAAATTAGAACATTTATCATACAATAAAGTAATGTTGCTAAATTTAATAATCTATGAACTAAAATTTTTAGTTTCGACCATTGTTTAACTTTTAAGGAATTTATCGTCTAAATCCTTATAAAGATATTTTGCAGCATAATTTGAGAGGAAAAAAGGTCGTAGGTTTGACAAAGCCGCTTGTGCTTCCGAAGTAGAGCTTTTTCCGCGTTATCCAAACTTGTCATGATTTGGATATTAAACGCGTCAACACAAAAGAGAAAGAAATACAAAAGAGAAAGAAAATCAGGATACAGATTGTGTATTATTGGTGTCACTTGCTGTGTATATCTAATATATATCTAAAGACTTAAAGATTACAATTATTTAAACTGGAGGAAAATTGGTGTAAAGAAAACAGGTGAAGAATTAGGTTTCGGCATTAAATGAAAAAGTGGGTTCTTTGTGAATAAATCAACGACTTTGTATTATAATTGACCAAGGCCGGTGGTGCTTCCATGTCCTAACACTTTCCATTTAAGATCGTAGGTGCACCTCTTAGCTTAGGATCATAACACATTTATTATGCTATATTATTGCATGTTATACGGTGAACTTTCAGATATAGATGTCTGGAAACCTTATATTGGGTATTAAGTATTAACGTTGGTGATTTACTGGTTCTACAATCCTATTTAGTCCATTTTTGATCCAATCTGAGGTTTCCAGACATGTATGATCTACGTTGGCCATACCTAAAAGAAAACATGGAATCACGGGATATTAAGGAAATTAATGTTAGGAAAAATATATAATTAATAAGAAGGAAAAATGTTGACATTGCAAATTTTATGATGACATTTATAAATATACTCATATATAGAAAAGACATTTATATAGATATATATATTCAAGATCCAACACTGATCGATGGCCATAGTCCCCTATTAACCAAGTATATTACCACTTTGTCACTAAATCACTATAGACTTTATCATTCGACTTTTCAACCGTCATTAGTCTCAGTCATATAATCATTTAGAAGAAGAAAAAAAGGCATATTAATTAACGAAAAAAACAGGATGTATGGATTCTTTTCATGTTTTGTAATAGATATCACAATCAAGCAATGACTGAACCATTTAAGCTCGAATTTAAAAACACCTTAGACAATGTACGTAATATTACGTATGATGAGAAGAATTACGTCCTTTAATTTCTTGACCTCGTAAAATGAATATAAACTAATATGGAGGGGATTGACATTCGGATTGTTCGATTTATGGAGGGGATGGACATTCGGATTGTTCGATTTCTGTTTGGTTCTACCACTTTTTGGTTTTGATATAATAATGATTTTACCATCAAACTGTAGCTAAAATATTGGTTTGTGTTCATTTTTGGCAAGAGACACCGGTACAAAAATAAAGAACGGAACCACTATCGTTTATGATATACTATTAATGTTGTACTTAGATCATTTTGTTTGTTCGCATTGTCTTTACTTTTGTTTGATTGATAACCGTTCAAGCGGCACACCCGTTATTAGGTTTTGATAATGAGACAATGGGGTATAAAATAAGAACTTTATGAACAGTTTCTCAGTTGATTTGGTAGTTGTATCATAAGAAAATATCGAAATCGGAAGAATTATATGGGTTTATTTCAAAGTTAGTCGTAAACAAGTGAAACTGTCCATATCCTTTAGTGTTATCATCTCTACTTATAAATGAGATATAACATGTTTCCGCAAAATAATGGATTGTTTAGCTTAAACATCTCAGTTCTCAAACTGAATTCTACCTTCCTTTTGGATCGGTTATACATTTTCGTGCTTAGCTCTAATACTATTTCAGGAGCCATGGGTCATGGGATTTAAATTAAAAATCAAATGGTAATAAATGAGAAACAAAAGCTTTTGCCGCTATGAGAGGATCAAATACGCAAGAAACTTTTCAAATTCATAATGAAAGGTAACTAAAAGTCAGATCATTGAATGGTGTTATATTCTTTTTGACAACTCTTACTCGTTGTTGATTAAAGGATTTTCGTTCTTGTAAGGAATTGAAATTAATTACGTTTACAAAAATCAAATGAACATGTTGAGATATTTTCAATATCAGCGAAGTTTTTTTTTAAAAAGATTGTGTTCTTAATAATTAAAAGTTTTAGACGATAAATCCTCGACTAAACATCTCTACTTTAATTAACAAAACTAACAAATATAAGACTTGGGAGTAATTTAATTTCTAGATGATAATAGCCTCCCCTCCCCCCACCAAATAATAAAGGCATTTTGGAAATGAACCAGAAAATGTAGTTTTATAAGTAGAACAGTTTGGGTACGTACACAAATAACTTCAGAATTTCAAGAACTGAATTTAGAACTTGAAAATCATACGAACATTTAATTGAGAAATCTTCTATTATATGTCCTTTCAAAGCTGTGCCAATGTTGAGATATCAATTGGATAAACGTCCGAAGACGATTGCGCATTGTAAGATCTCTGTGCAATGATCGTGTTCGCAGCATCAGTTGGATGAAACGCATCCCAAAACACATACTCATTCCGGTTTGGGCACGGGGGTTGTCCTGGTAAACATGTTAGCTGACCTCCGTTCCTTCCAACTCCGCAACACGCAGCGTTCGTAACCCTAAACCCTGAAAACATTCATCCGGAGACCATATATATATCAAGATACAAATTACAAGAATATATCGATTTTGTGACTAAATTAAGATTCATGAATTATTATGTGTACCATAGTTAGAGGGGTTTGCGATTATGTCCTGGAAAACGCCATAAGCATTAATGTAGGTGAACTTAGCATCAGGGTGATCGTTGTTGAGCTGTTGGACCATAGTCCTAAGCCTGTCGTTGAAGATTCGGTTGGCCGAGTTAATACGCTCCACACAAGTTGTTCCATCGGGACTGCCCTGTGCGAGCGCGTTCGGGCTACAACCGATAGCTCCCACTCCTACCAATGCAAACTTTCTAGCTCCATAATTGTATAGTGCCTTCATGAACACGCAAACAAAAATTGTGAAACAAGGAAGGTATACTCAGAACTGAACCAAATGGATCTCTCATGCCAAAAAAAGATGAAACTCTGTAACCAAAAATAAAGTTGCTATAGCCAAATTTATTTCGGAAATTTATGTGTATAGGGCTACAATCTTGAAACGTTATATGGATTTGGACCAAATCAAGTTCATAGTCTCATTATATTGAAATTTAGAGTTTCTCACACAAAGAGAAAACAGAGTCTTATACTGAGCATCTTTTATGTAGATAAAACTTACATTGAGCTGATCGCTGTAACGATTGATAAGATCATCTGCGTACTGTTCAGGGGTGTACTGTCTGCTAGTGGAGTAGAACTGAGGCATGAAGTAGTTATTAAGATAGTCATTGCTTCCCAAACCAACAGAGTAAATGCATCTCCTAAGGTAATCAGCTGCAGTATTCTCATCTCCAAGAATTTCCACCACTTGTGACACTGTGTTCAGATAATTCTGAACTTGTCCACTAAATGTTATCCTTTGTCCCTTCATCCCCAAAAGCAAAAAGAAGAAAAGTTACATTTTGCCTTTTGGTCTCAAAAGGAAACAGAGAGAGACTTATCAAAATGTCGTTCTGGTTACCAGTTGTTGACCGGTTTCTTCTCTGATTCCAGCAGCAGCAGACGCGTAGTTGACTCCGCGGAGTATCTGCTCCCCACTCGCAGCACTATAGGCAGGAATGTAGTTATCAAATCCAAGTAGCTCAGCTTCATTATACAACAAGAAACGTCAAACCCCCATGTTAGATTCTGATTATAACATTTCAAGTCTCACTCTAGTTTAGTTAAACAAAATGAGATTTATAAATCGTATATTTGAGGAACTGTGAAAATAAATGAATCTTTTGTTTTGTAAAGAAGAAGAATGTAATGAAGGGTTTACCGATCTCGTCGACGGTAGTTTTTCCGTTGGAAAAGCGGCCGGTTGGGCCGCCCAAATCAATGCCGTAAGGGAAATAATCGGCTCTTGCAAGTGAGGAAAGACGATTGTTGTTTCCATTATCAACCAAAGAATCACCGAAGATGAAGTAACATGGAACTTGAGGTTCTGCGTTTACCTTAAACCCTAAACCCAAATATAAAACTAACACGGAAACCAAACACCATTTCCTTAAGTAACTCTCCATCGACCACAACTAAAAATACTTAGGAACTGATTTTTATGTATAGTATAATGTTATGGTGGACAAGTGTATTCTTCAAAATGGGACGTGTAGGAGTGGTGGTTGTTGTGAAATGTGAAGAATCCAAAGAAGTGTTGAGTCTATCTATATATGGAGTCGGAGACACGTAATTTAAACTATATTTTTTTCTTTTTTCTAGTTTGTGGCATAGTTTATTTTAAGATCGGTACGTGGGTCCAATATAAATACGAGTATATTTAAAGACATTTTATGAGGTTAAAGAAAGAACAAACTCTGTGAAATGTATTTTCGTGGTAAATTGACTTGTCGTCTCACTAATAACTTCTTCGTAAGAAATATAATTGATCACGATGATTTTGATATACTAGTTCAAACACGATCGATCCAATCGTCACGTTGGTATAATTTTTTAAAGTATAAACCTTAAATTGTATATTATTGTATAATGGTTCTTGTAATTATAAACCATGCTATTTTAGTCTTACTTATGTAAGAATTAGTCTTGGAGAGGTTTACATGAACTAAATAGAATGCTTCAATTTTATCGTAACATTTTTTCTCTTGAAAATGTTTATCTTGATATTTCAATATTACAATCAAAATTCTTTTGTCCAGCCGAAATTGAATATGGTTAATTTGTATTTTTAAATGGTCAATGATTACGAATCTTACTCGAGTTCCTACAATTGTAGGTTGATTGTTAGAAAAAAAATACTATGAAGTTTTGGCTCACTGAGGTCATATTTTTGTTAAGAGTTAAGACAGTGCGTGTAGGTATAGATTATTTTCTGTAACATTTTAAATGGAAACAACAAACCAAAAAACTTGGTGAAAAGAAATTAAACTTGCTACAAATAAAGAAAAGTAACGTCGTAGAATTCGCGGCGTGGGGTAACAGCTTCTTACTTACCTACATTACACTTTCTTATGTTAGAATTCAATTTTATGCTGCAGATTCTATAACAAAACACTTTAGGTTTCGGTTAAAATACTTGGTTGTAAGAAAAATTGTAATAATAAATAATTTTATAAATTGGCGGAGTCTATCGCTGTACAAAAACATATTGTATTTTTTTTAAATCGATTTCAAAAATAGAAGGAGTGGAAAGTAAGTGAGTAGAGTAGGTCGGGGCATTAATTTCACGCGGACTCTTTGTGAAAACTTTTTCGACAATCAAAAACGAGCTGGTGCTTATACGTTACGTTCTAAGTATATATATTTTTCATATATACATGCAGATTTGCTGATTTTTTTTAACATAGAACTGCTAAAGCATCTTAAATTATTATAAAAATTAAACACACATTCGACATAGAAAATGAAATAACAAAATCGATCATACATATATATGATGCATCGATCTGAGCTCGCTGGTTCAAATTTTAGTTCAGGATATTTATGGTATGTAATATATTTTGATTGTAGTGGCTGAGTTGTTTCAAAGCAGCGGAACCAGGGGGAGACTAGAGTTTCCAAGGAAATGTATAGTCTAAAATCTAAATGATGCAGTAGAGTCGGTCCGAGGAGTTCCGCTCGCATAAGTACTTGAGGCCACTGTGCAAAGCTACGTAGGCATTTACACTTATGTGTGTGCTAGGTTTGGTAAATAAAAACTTGTACTTATTATCTATGTATATTAATAATGATGATTTAATAGACAAAATAATCTACAGTTTGCATGTGATATCTACGCGGGAAATTTACTATCAATCAAAACAATTTAGGAAAGATAAACTGCCAAGTTATAAGAACTTATGAAAGTATACGAAACTGTGTTGGAAAAAAAGTAGCTCAACCGTCATTTGAAAATATAAAACATCAACAACTATGTAGATGTACGATTTACACTGGTCAATCTAGTTAACATTCAGGATTGCATATTGTTAGAAAAGTTAACATATAAAATAGGTTTAAGCTTCTAATTTATTATTAGACATGTCTATATTTTTTCTAATCATGTTTCAGTTTATATTCCTTTGGTATGAATAATCTAATATATGAAGCTTAAATAAACAAATTTCGATTCATTTGGTATATTATATTAGATTTTTCTCCCTTTTCAAAAAAAGAAAGAAATTATATATATTAGATTTCCATTCTTCGTAATTTATTTTCTCTGAATCCATATGACCAATGGCATATTCTAATTAAGGTGTTAATTATGTTTGCAAAAGATATTAAAATTTTAATATACAAATACAAATACTTTTAAAATTTTAATATACAAATAAAAATACTCTAATTTATATTACGTAGGGTGTGCGGACACAAGCCGACATAACAGTAAAGAGTGCTTGTCCAAAAATTTTGTGAAATCAGCAATAATCGAAGGATATAGAAGCAAAATATTGAATTGACTTAAATTGAATTGAACTTGAATCACAATATATATATATGGACTTGAACTGAACCTTCTTCTTTTCTCTTAATTCATTTTGAACTTTTTGTTAGTTATCAGTAACATCATACGTTAACGTCAGTCGCATTGTAAAAAGATTTATTAACGTGACCATACTAATTATACGTTAACATCATTCGTATTGTAATAAGATTTATTAACGTGACCATACTAGTTATAGTGCAATAAAGAGTCCAATCAATTTCGGTCTGATCTGTGGAACGATTAGTTCCCTCTTCTGCAAGCTGACTGAGAGCTATGTATATCCACCAAAAGTGAACGAAACCCACTAAAGTTCTTTATAAGAAGAAATTAGGTTAGACAACAAGAGCAATGTACGTACGAGAGGTGTCTCTACGGGGCTTGACCACGATCATTTCGACTTTTGCACTGATGAAATAGTTCACGGAACTATGAAATCAAATCTCCTGCACGTGATTCGATGCCGAGTTTTGAACCAAGCCAATTCCACATAACAGCATGATGAAATATCACTACAATAAAACCAGAACAAACATCTTTTGTGGGCACGTGTTCATGCATGAAAGTAAACTAAAGAGTAATGAAGTTTCAAGAAAAAAAGGTTTACGCATGCATGATGCTGAAACCATGTTTTGAAGGGTTTTGTTATTCAACATTTTATCCGATCCTATATGCAGCCTCTATGAAAAACTAATTCTTCAGAGATTTAAATTTTGATTAAACAAATCTTCAACTCAAATATTATTTGTTAACCAAGAAAACTATAGTAGTACTTAATTCTTAACTAATTGATGATGTTACTAGTAATTACTTTTATTTACAAGTGGCGTTCATTGTCTATCTCACGATGTACAAGCACCCAAATTGGTCTTACTATAGGGAATTATTGGTTGAGATTAATTGGTTCTTAATGCCATTTTTGTTTAATCAGTTGGAACTGCAATAAATGAAAGATGGTTGGGAGTTTACTTGTAGGGCAACCCAAAAAAAAAGTCAAAAACTGGGTTAGTGAGGAACGTGCTCCTGCTTTTAGACAAAATCTATCAAGACGCTGACGGTCCATGGTCCATTAATTTATCTGCAAGTATATTTGTTTTAATTCGCCAATTTAATAATTGTGAGTTAGATGAATTTGTGTGAAGTAATCTCTTTTGTCTTGAAAAAAGATTCTCCATCGTTTGACAGCTATAGGACAGAGAGATCATTTAGATAAAGCGACGAATTATATGGGTTATGTGTTTTTGTAAAAAATTATAATGACATCATACGGACGACTAGATAAGTAATTCATATCATCAAAACTTAAGAAGAAATTAAGCAAACTCTTAAAATTTGCTTACTTCACCGTGACTTTAAATACAATGTCGAACCAATTGGGATGACATTATTGATCCCAAAAATGTTGGTTTTGTAATAAATCGCTGGGACTCATCATATATCATTCGAAAATTGATTGCTTCTGTTCAAAAGACAATTACAGACCATAGTGCTCTGTCGGGACAAGGCTGTGTTCATTTTTTATTTTACAAAAACATGTACATTTATAGACTTGATTTTGACATAAAAATGATATGATTGTTCAAGTACAAGTTCAAGGAACGATTAGTAACCATTGTTTTGGTAACGAAAGTTTTGTAGAAACATGATTTCTATATGGTAAAACTGAATATTTGATTGATAAATGATAAATACAAAATAAAAATTACAAAAATGATACCAAATATCAGATGAACAAAAGATGGTTTGTGTAGAGTCGAGATCCTCTTTCCTTAATTCTTTAATTGCCCGTAGTGTGACGGTGTTTATGCAATCAGAATTTCAGGATCAAACCACACTCGACTATTCCGTAACACTCGGAATAGAAGCTGACGAAACTAGAATCTATGTTGTACTCCCAGACACAAAACTAAAAGAAAGAATTTGTGTGAGCAATTTTGTTGTTTTAGATTGTATGTGTATGTGTGTGTAAAATGAGATGA
>KE155984.1:72355-87234 GCA_000411075.1 Sisymbrium irio
A
Source organism: Sisymbrium irio (assembly GCA_000411075.1). Lineage (NCBI taxonomy): Eukaryota > Viridiplantae > Streptophyta > Magnoliopsida > Brassicales > Brassicaceae > Sisymbrium > Sisymbrium irio. Next base: position 72,357 of record KE155984.1, read on the forward strand.
AAAAATTGTTAATTATTAATAATCTTTAAGATCAGTGTTTTTTAGCTTTTTTATTTGTAACGAAATTATAAAATATTTATTGATTTTATTAAAAATAATGTTATATATGTGATTTAAATAAGTAAAAAATAAAATTTGAATGATCTACTATATATCAAAAGAGAAGCATTTAAGGTTATTTTTGATGATGTGTCATTCTCACATTTTTCTTAACTTTTTTATTTTTTATTTATTTTAATATGTTATACCTGTTACCAAACACTTTTTAAAAAATATTTAAAAATTCATGAGTCTCATTTTTCTAAAAAACGAAAATAAAAAATCTACTTAATTCAATCTACAGAATCTAATATATTCCTATCAATTTGGTTAAAAATCTATTATCAAATTAATTGTTAAAAAATAAATAAAATTATTTTTGTAAATAAATATCTTAATAATCTTTTCTTTTAAAACTCAAAATATTTATTACTATGCATCAATCAAAATTTTTTTTTAAATAACAAATTAAAAAAAGATAAAATTGAAAAATGATAAAAAAGATTATAAAAATTACAAAATTAAAACTAAAAATATAATTGAAAACATAAAATTAAAATATATAATTCAAAAATAATAATTAATTTTACACAATAGCGCATGTATTATCCTAATTTGTTTATTATAATAGAATCTATTAAATCTTAAAATACTCAACCAAAGTCTCTGAATACAGAGATTTTTATTAAGTATACTTAAGTTTAGAAAACTCAATATTAATAAATAAATGTAAAACAATTTTTTGTATTAAACCTTTTTTTTAAAGATTATAGGAAAGAATTCCTAATAATTCTGCTTTTAAAGTGTGAACACGAAGAAAAAATAAACAATCCAAGTACAAGAATCTCACTCTTTTTTTTTTTTTACCTTTTACTTCATTGAATGAACCCATTTGTTATCTATTTGGTTCAACCTCTATTATTTTTCTCTCTTAAATCGCTATAATTTCAACAAAGTTTTTGTATATAGTTTCTATTGCGAAATGCCGATCCAAATCTAGTTGTTCAAGGACAATACAATTGACGACGGATAGCCCATCTACATGCATGTTTTGTGGTTCTTATTATTCTTGGTAACATATTTTTTTATCAGCACCATATTGGTTTTAAAAGGAGTGGTAACGCAAATCCTAATCAATGCATAGCTTACAAAACTAATCGTCTAAGAAGTTCTAATGATTATAAAGCTTTGAATTAATTGCAGAAATGTGTGCGTGCACACATATGAGAATTCTAATAACACACGACGAATTCAGTTATCCCTTTAAACAATTAATCGTATATATATTTCATATCCTCATTTGTTTAACTTACTGTACATATATAAATTTAATTATATCAAATATCCCAGGTATTATCTACTTATTTATAGCAATAATCCTTCCTTTTTAAATTGAATTTCAGTATTTATTCTTTTAGAAAAAAAAAATTAATCTACACTTTCATTTTTCTAATGCTCAGAGTAGTATCTCGATAATATGGTGACCAATGACTATTATTGATATGCAGTGTTTTTATAAAACAAAAGGACTTTTAATCACTTAAGTTTTTAATATCCTTATTATTTTGTTACATTTGATTAAACTGAATCATTCTACTTTGGATTAGATTCATATGGTTTATCCAAAAAGGAGAAGTAATGAACCCAAAACTGAACTAATTGACCAACTGTTATTGGTACGTAACTGATTGTAGTTGTGGGTTTCTTGTTTTGTTGGAGGAGAAGTCGTAACCCTTAGCTTTCCATCCCCTAACAAATTGTCTTTCTTGTCAATCTATAGTTCTGCTTTGACTTATGGATACTTCCAAAATGTACATCCACTTTCTTTTGCTTTGATATTTAAAACGTTATTACGTATTAGATGTTTTGCTTTTCAAGATCTCTTTAGTTTCCACATCTACCTTTTCTTTTTCAGTTACATGAAGTGAACAATGATGTACTATACGGACGTTTCAAACTCGTTTAAAGGAAACAAAATAAAAATCAGATGCTAAAACCACTACGAAACGTAAGTGGTGAGACTGGGGGTACAAGATTACTAAGTAATTCGATCGGGTATCATTTGTAAATTTAGTAGCTAGGGATCAATATACAGTAATTTCATATCATCTCCTTCTTGTGGGCTTGGGTTTGCGAGTTTTCTTGAAAACGCCGGCTTTGTAATAGTTTATCCGGAATGTTAGTTATAATATTAACCAGACAGAGAAAAGGGCTTGGAAAGAGATGGGGTTGGTTAGAAAGAAAACCTCGTGTTCTGTCATTGTTGAGCACGCAAAGAATCTTATTTAATTATTTGACAAAACGGACTACAATGTGGCAATGGTGCGTTTATTGCTTTTAACATACTGTTGTTATTTATTTGCTGCAGTAAAAAATGTCAACATTATCCCGACAATGATTAAAAAAGAGACATTCACTAAACGCAGGCAAAACTAACTTGACCGAAGTACCTAATAGATCAAAAAGTCGTTTTGTTTATTAACTATTTTTTTTTTCATTTTTCAAATACTAATATTTACATCTTATTTAATCAGACAACTAATCCTTTTAAAAAATATCCTTTTTATTTCAACAAAATGAACAAAAAGATGTGAAGTTAGTGACAGAGCAAAATAACATTAAACTAAACGAGTCCAAGAGAAACAGATCTTTAGACGAAAATGGAAAATGGAAAGTGGAAAAAGCTAAAGAACAACAACAACAACTTAAATATAAGTACGATTTGCAAAATGATAATCAGAAAGCTTTTTGTTATGTACTAAAGCTTTATTGGATTATCAAGTTACCGACGTTTTTTAAAATAGCATAAATTGTGTACTAAAGAAACCGAATGACAATCAGAAAGCTTTGTTGGTTCGTATTTTGATTACCATAAACTGGACCTCTGCCCAAAACAGTTCAACGAATTCACGCCACGAAATTTATTATACTTTTAAATAAAATAAGTTATTATATATGTTGGGTAAAACATTACTAAATTGAAATAACGAAATACAATAATGCGAAACAATACGTGGGCCACAAGAAACGGAGACTGATTTGTCAGGATATGCAGACACCTAGCTTCCTTTTTCAGTAAAACACTTTAAAAGTATAATTCTAAGCTTACATCTATGTTATTAATACTTTTGTACCCCTGAACTGTTTTTTTTTTTGTTTATCATATTTTTATTGGCCTATATACATACATATATTTGTACCGACTAGTTTTGTTTGAAATTGAGTCAGTCTTATTACGAGGGTTATGATTTGGGCTTATTATGCAAGTATTTAGTTTTTAAGTATTGACATAGCATTATCTGAATCTTATTGTATGTGTGTCGTCGATATCCTTATCCATTCATCATTCAACAAGAAATCTTGAGGGAAATGATTTATCTAGTAGTTTAATGAGATATTGAAAATTTAAAAGAAATGTTTCACTTTGACTCGAACGTTTGGGCTATGGACCTGCAAAAATCTCAGTCTTATGTGAGAATTCACCATTTTGAAATGAAAATTTATCTTTACCAAAAAAATTCAGTAAAATTTTAAATCTTAATTATCAAAAATTAAAATTTGTTTCTAAAAATATTTTACCACAGATAGTAAATTGGTTTAGTAAATCCCAAATCAATTAAATATATTTGTCAAACCTCTTGAACTGATGAATCTATCCCAACGAAAATAAAATGTATTCCTTTTTTTATAAAATAAGTTTTTAGGTTCGCAGAATTTGTATTTTATGCCTCTATAAAACCGAATATACAAAGTCAAAAATAAAAGTTTGAAAATTCCTGAAGACGGACGGTTATAAAAGAGAAAACCAAATATTAGTTTAAATAAGATTACTAGTAGTAAGAAGAATCAAATAAAACATATTTAATCACATGATAAACAAAACCGAGTATCCAATGACCATGAGAGTCTCAGATCAACAACATTCCACGGATAAGATTTGTCAAACGTAATAGTCTAGAAAAGAAAGAAGAAGAAGAAGATTGAAGAATTCAACCCAATAAGAGTCCCCGATCTACATTTATACAGATTACATTATAGATAAGAGCTAGAGATAACATTCTATTAAAAAAAAAAAAAAACTTAAAGAATGAATATTTGACAAAATAATATTTATATTGAAGTGTCAAAAACATATACATACAGTGTATAGATATAGAAAGTAAAGCGGGGTCCGCACTCAACGCCATTATGATGACATCATCACATAAGACATCAAACTTGAGTACTCTCTACGTTTCCTTGCTTCCTTTCTTCTTTCTCCTCCTCTATCTATATAAACCCTTGTTTTCTCTTCTCCTCTGCTTACTGTTCTCTAAATCTAAAACCTAACTTCAGCCAAAACCTAAAAGCTTCATCTTATTTCTTATTATTACAAAGCCTTTGAACTTCTTGATAATGTCGGAAGAATTCGACGAATCTGAGATCATTTTCTCCGACAGTTTCTTCCCAATTCGCCGGCGTGATGACGTGAACGAGAAAGAGAACCGTCCGGTTGATTTCCGAGAAAACTCCGAGAGCAGAGTCAGAAACAAATCGAGACGGAGCAAAACGACGCCATTGCCTTCACCGGCGGCTTTCTCCACGTCGCTTCCTGTGAACATACCGGGTAACATGATGGGGAGGTACTCGGAGGATGATGAAGAATATTCAGATGACGACGGAGGAAGGAAAATGATTCCGCCGCATGTGATCGTTGGACGGAGGTTGGAAGGAGGTCAAATGGCGTTTTCCGTTTGTACAGGTAACGGAAGGACTCTCAAAGGAAGAGATCTGAGCCGGGTTCGTAATTCGGTTCTCAGGTTAACCGGTTTTTTGGAGGCTTAATTTTCGGACCGGTTCTTCCAACATTTTTTTTCTCTCTTTAGCGGAAGAAATCAGCTGTCCTCTTAATTGTTTTTTTTTAGTTTAATCACTTAATTGAAGGTCAAAAGGAAAATGTCAAAAAAAAAGAACATTTATTTCCTTGTTTATTTATTTAAATTCTTAATTTTGATTGTTCTCAAATGTAATAGATGAAAAAATCAGAAGAAAAAAAAGTTCAGGTTTACTTTTATGATTAGAATGGTTTAATTGTTCTTTGCAGAGATTGAAATCCAGTGTTTAGCATTCTATTACGCTGGTGAAACTGGTTTTTGTTGTATGATAAATAAATGTATTAAGAAGATCTCTGCAGAAATTGGAATATAATTTTTATTTCACCAATGGAGATGAGGACAAAAAACGAACAGAACCAGCTGTTCGGTTCTCATTGATTGAGAGAGAGACAGAAAGGTCACATTTCTTGCCGGTGACATCAACGTTAATAAAACTGAATTATTTTTAACGTATTTTAACAGCCAAATGCATTATTGTTTTAAACGTTATTTAACTAAGTTCGATGATATTAAAACATTTTAGTTTTTTTTTGTGAAAGAAAATAACAAGACAAAACTAAAATACAAAAACACACGTGTTTGGGAGGAAAATGAGATGGTCAAAGTTTTAACCCAAATAAAATGGACATGGTCAAGTAAATTAGCTTCGTTCTATCTACTTACACCGGTCTCGGTCTTATTCTCATACATGTTTTTATCAAAACTGGTACGTAGATGCAGTAGTGAATTAAAAAAACTTGATATAAAAGAACGAGTAATTTGGAAACCAATAATTCGAACCTTATTATCTTGGCATATGAAGATCTTGGCATATGAAGATCTTGTAGCCATCTCTTTGGAAATTGAGCGTCCTCATGGATATACTTTGACATGATGATACGCCGACTGCACATGCTTTATTTTAAAAAAAGCCGACGGCACATGCATCTAGCCATGTTCTTATCCATCCATAAACTTTTTACTGACTGAATTATTTAATGTGTACTATGTACTACATAGTATAATATTTTAACTTTTAAGCTTGTTTTTCACATTCTAATTGCGATGTTATTATATACTTCCATGTTTTTATAAATTCAAATCTAACATGCCTGGTCTTAGACTAGGCAGCTCTTTTTCTGTTGGTCAATTTTTTTCTACCGATCGTGCTTTCTTTTAATAATTTTAAAACCCGACAAGGAAATAATAGATCACAGACATCACACTATGACTGCATAAAACTCCTCTCGTCTGTCACTCAAAAGAAGAAAAAACTCAGTAAGGTTTTATGCAATAATAGCATGATACGAAAGGGTATTCCCAATATATATGCATTCAAATTTCTTTTTTGGTTTTAATGTTAAGAGGTATGTATAATGTTATCGTCACGATGATTATCAAGATAGTTTTAAACACCTTTTTTCCTTTGCTCATATCATATAACTAAACATATATATACGCTATATGTTTTTACAACCGTGATTGCCATATCTTAAAATTGTTTTGTGTATTGGCATTAGAAGTTCGATTCATTCATCGTAGCACTTCGTTTACCACATAACTGAACAAGTTTCGATATAAAGATTTTTCATAAACCCACTTTCAGATAGAACCAAACAACTCGTAATAGTTTGCTTCGACATGATTAGAATCGAATCATAAACTCTGAAATCTCAAATTTACAATCAAATCCCTGAAACGTTTGACAATGACACGTAAATAATAAAGATGTTACGGTGAACTATTATGGTTAGCTTAAATCCATATATCACTTAATCCGTTGCGGGCCAAACAAATAAACTAAATTGGCTAAAGGGATTCTTGTTTACTTTGTATTTAACAGTTACAGAACCTGGTTTGCATATCAAATCAAGATCATGCTGGTCATTCATCCAAAAAAAGAAAACAGGAGTTTTCAAAAAGAATTTTTGGTTATGCGTGAGCCAACACCGGAAGTACGACTAGTTTAACATGTTATGATCAGTAAGTTTTGTTAAACATATAAATTTGTCATTTCAATCTTTAAACGGATCAATAAGTTTTGTTAAACATGCAAACTTGTCATTTCAATCTTTAAACGGATCAACAAGTTAATTAAACATTTATGGATTTCCACAACTTATCGATTACCAAATTGCAAGATACCCCGTATCTACCAATATGAATTATGAAAATGTTTGTCTAAAAATAAAAATGAAGTATGAAAATAACTGATAAAAGTTTAAAAAGACAGAAAAAATAAGTTAGAGATGACGTGGAAGTGCAACTGGACCACGTGTGTGGGAATAGCAGAAACTTCGAGTGGGATGATCAAAAGCGTCAGAATCTGATTGGACTCATTCAAATGATATGTTCCATTGCATTCACGTGCATGCCTTTTTAGCCACAATTCATCCCCTAATTTATTTCGTGTGCAAACAAATAATCCCAAATCATTGATACAGCAATTTAGCTTGTCTTTTTCTCAATAAATCGCTTGAAAGGTTTATAGTTTGGCCCAAGTTCACATTTATTGCAGACTATTGCTTTTGGGTCTCTGCAACTTTCAGTTATGAAATTGATTTTCTGTAATTACTCAAAATATATCTAAAAGAGAACTAATTTCCAAGGGATGACAAGTTGAAGGTTGTTCCCCCAACTTATGAACTATAGCTTATGAATCAATTTGTAGGGTAAAGAACCTATGAAGAAGAATCTGCACAGTGAAAAGCTATGAGATACAATACAACACCAAACCAACAAAAATACAAAAGCCCTTTTGCTTCTGATAAAATCTCTCACAGTTTTCCCTAAAGAAGTGGTTAACTTACAAATCTGAGGTCACAGTCGTCTTGATTTTGTCGCGCTGCTTGATGCATAACCAAACTTGCTGAAGTCTAGTTTAGGAGATAACCTTTTTTGACAAAAAAAGAAAAAAGAAGGAAACAGACAAATCTCTGTGAGATCATTGCATCAATCACCAGAAATTATTGAAGATAGTAAACTTTGAGAGGTAAAAATGTTCACCCTTTGGACGGACACGTGTTGCGGATATCTTTGAGAGGTGCACGCAGACCACTAGCACGAGAGCCTGACCCAGAATATCTGAAAGATGATATAGCTGAGACGAATCTTTCCACTGATTTCTCTGCTATTTCTGAATAATGCCCTATATGTGAAATGTTGGATCCAAACTTCTCAACATCGTCGGTTTCAAATGATGTTTCTGCATTTACAGCTTCACAGAGTAGTACAGTACAAAAAACCCGTTTTAGTCGAGGTACCATTGCCTAAATAACAATTATACAAATTATTTAGGGGACAATAATTTCTATAATTACCAGGATCAGCTTCCTCCATCCGCATGTGCTTTGGGTTCATATTCTCCTGAAATAGTTAGAAAGAAAAGTTACTAAATGGCATGAATCACGATGATAGCATAAGCTACAAAAAATGGTCATGGCCTAATTGAACAAAACCATCTAACCTTGTGAAGGTTTTCAACTGAGTCAAGCTTCCTTTTCCCTGTTGCAGCTCCACAAAAACTGATAGTAGCAATGGAAGAGAGAGGTATCACATTCTCGGGGCTACTAAAGGTGGAAAGGATCTGAGCAGATGGGTTCTGTTCTTCATCGATCAGATGGTGTATCTCGTGGATGTTTATTGTTCGCTTAGCCACGTCGTTTATGGCAGAGAAACTTGCTTCTTTGGCAGCTTCCTGATCGTTGTATATTGGCTCTTGATGGAAACATGAACTTGTTGCTATAGCTCTGTCACTCTCTTCTCTTCTAGAAGCGCTTGACTTGTTTATCAAAGTATTAACAGTCTTTCTCTGACCAACCATAGAGCATTCATTGAGACATGGGATCGATTGTTTAAGACTTTTGTCATCCTGCTTCTGCTTAAAATACTTGCTTCTTACTACAACCTTCAAATTATCTGTCTTCGGCCTCTCCACTTGCTGTTCAACGTACTTATGATCAAGGTCATTGTGATTCCTTTCCATTGCATCTAAAAGATTGTGACACGTAAAACATGAGTGAATAGAATGTTAACAGTATAATTTGTTTCCAGCTTTGAGAAATAAAAGCAATATACCATTGTCGGGTGACTCGCTTTTCTCTGTAGCTTTGCTAGTATTCTCACCCTAAAGACACACAGAGGTTAGAGCTTGTTCTACGATTTCCAAGAGCCATAATGTAGTTCTGCTAGTTTCTTACCGAGCTGTAAACCGGAGATTCATTTGTTGTCTCACTCGAAGGAGCATCCACATCTGTTGCATTATCCTCAGGAGTGCTTGGAGACTCCTCTGTTGAGGTCAGAGACATTGGTGATATCCTAGGAGCCTTGAATTTTCTCTTTGCCTCAAGAGATGCAAAGCCTTTCAGACGTTAAGTGAAGAACAAAAATTCCAGATAAAGACAGTGTCAACAGCTATTTAGACTCTAGAATATATACAGGACGTATTTGATCAAGAAAAATCTTACTAAACCAAGCTATGGTTCGTAACATGGAAGGATACAGAAATACTTGGTGAGAAGGTTTTTCTGGACTGGCAACTCGAGCTTTTTCTTCAGATTTTCAGGTTTGAAACTTTTGGGACGGGAAATATTATCAACAGCCAATGTAGAAGTAACACTCTCAGCCTGTTCAGTTAAGAAAACAAGAGAGCAAATCAAGAAAACATCGCTCGGAAAAAGAAACGAAGAGATGAGAAACATAGAGAAGTTAGTATATTGTACCTGGAACGGCAACTGTGTGAAAGGATCAAGCTGGCCCAGTGCTATACCCTTAGCAATATGTTGTGGCATCGATGTGAATGACGTTAAGGAATCAATTAAAATGTGTTTCTTAATCAGTCTGGATAAATGGAGACCTAAAAGTCAAAAGACTTGTCTCAAAGGATATGGGCCTACAAAGTTTGAATCTTCGCCAATGTCTTCAGAAATGTCTGACAAGTGTACAACATCTTCAGCTTTGGGGTCATAGACCCGTTGATGCTTGAAAGTCAGCATTGCTTTCTTGAATGACTCTTCATAAAGAGGAGGAACTGAAACTGTGCTGTACTTTAAGTGCTTGATTACCTAAAATCAGACTTACCACAAATTACACAAGCAAAAAAATTTCTAGAACTACGCATACAGGGTTGATGCCGGAAAATGTTAAACTAGTATTGTAAGAATATGCGGTAAAGTATCCAGTTTTTGATTCAATCGTACTCTTACTTTACCAAATTCCTTGCAGTAAAATAAAATATCAAGTGAGAAAGGAAAGCATACCCTTTCATAACTTTTGAACTTTGTAATGAGTGTATGAGCTCTTTTGAGACCCATTCCTGGAAGTGACTGCAAATAATCACAGCCACTCAATATGCACATCTCGAGAAGCATCTGGCTTGAAAACTCAGAAAGGCTGAGCTCTTTGTTTTTGGGTAGGTTGGAAGCTTGAAACTCAACCCCATGACCAAACTTGTCCATTTTAAAAATGATCTGCAACATAAAAGTTGACAGTTGAAGGCAGCAATGGTGAACTGCAAATGATCCGATGCAAAGTGTCACATAAAAACTTACTCTTGGGCAACCAAAAGGAATAAGATCAGAATCCTCAGTGATAATTGCATCAACTTGCTTAGTAATAGCCAAGAATGTCATCTGGGCATCAGCTTCGTAAGGAGCAACAACGTAATCGACATTCTCCTTCCTCAGAACCTTCCATGATAGAAAAACTTCAGTTCAAAGAGATTGACAGCACAGAAAAATATAAAACCTGTTTATTTGGAGAGATTATCCAACCTACTGTTACCTGTATCAGCTCATGTGCAATAGAAGGTGAAATGTCTACAGCCTTTTGATAGCAGTCATAAGAAGCCGAGGAATTTCCATTTGCTTCATGCTCCAATGCACGTGCAAGATTTTCTTTCCTAGACCTGAAGGTTGATTTGTTATAGGAAAGAAGAGGACTTGGTTTGGAAACTTGTTCAATAACCAAGTTAGCTAATGTTCACATACCTAGCACGCTTATTCTCTTGTTCTAGTTTCATCGGTAGAGGACCACCATCGAAGACAAGAACAGGCTTGACTCCATGATGACGGAGTAAATTCACTCTATGCATACAGTATTGAATATGCCTGAAAGATTAAACACCATTAATAAAAACCCAAATATTATCTTCTGCAAAAACCAGAACAAGAAGAGCAGTAACAAGAAAACAAATCTTAAAGACCACTACTGTCAATGCCCAATTCCATTACAGTAACTAGAGATATCACAATCACAATTTGGTTCGCAAAGACGAACGAGATTTTTTGATCCTAAGCAAAATGCTTCCAGGCTTGAGAACAAGATGCGTCAAGTTGGACAGGAGTCACCTTAACTTAAAGTCATCATGTCTAAACCAAAAACACAATCACAAGTAAACCCAACAAGCCTTCCTCGAGGGATTAAAACTCGGAGAACTCATCAGATCTTCAAAGCTAAAAGAGAAAAAGGTTGATCTTTTTTTCAACCCAATTTCTAAATTTGGGGAAAACGAAATCTAAATCTGGATTCATGAAGCAACTTGAGAGAGAGAGGGAGAGAGAAACCTAGTGGTGGGTATTCCTTTGCAGAGCTCTCGGCTGCAAGAAAGAGCGCCTTTGTGAAGCCATGAGTAAGTATCAACGGCGACGGTACAACCCTCGAGCTCGTTGATATGTATCGGAACCATAATCGATTTCAGCAATGGTAAAAGCCCTTGAATACCCATTTCCGCTTCCTCTTCCAATTTGATCGGGAGGACGATGTAGTAAAACCCTAATTTCGCAGCGACGATAGCATTTCAGGTCTCCGAAGTCTGGGACTGTTAACTATGGACAATGGTGGATGGGTTTTTTTCCGCTAATTTTTCGCAAATATAGCGGGAAACTTGTGATTGGGGAAAATTGGTCTAATTGTGATCTTTTTGACCAATGCCCTTATCTCATTGTCTCTCGGGAAGATTTTTACATTTCCGGAAAATACTTTATAGGTCCCGCTGATATTTATTTTTATTTTCAAAACTTTTTTATTAACATAATATTTTTTCTAGTATTACAATGTTTTTTTACAAAGACATTAATATTCTTAAGTTTAAAATTTTAATTAGTTAATGCATTAGATTATGTGGATGATTGGTTGGACTTTATGAAGTGTTTTTAGTAGGTGTGTAAAACAACCCATCATCCTAGACTGAAATTACGAAAACCAACCCATCTCATGGTCTACTTTACATCTGATGAAAAAAAAAAATACAAATTCTTGGTCTTTAGCAGCTAAAGTTGCTGAATGAGTAATTCGAAACATCTTGGGACAATTATATAACTAAGGCTATATCTTCAAAATATCTTCAATAGATTTCCTATATTCCACCGTCAAATCTCTGACCATAGATTTAAGAACACAAGTGTAAGTAAGAGCACTATCAATCTGATCAAATGAAACATGATGCTAAATGTATGTCATAACTTGCTTTACCTTCTCTGTTGAAGCAGTTTCTCACCCTCTTCTAGTTTTCGCTTTTCTCCACTACCAGTCTATAAAGACACACAAAAATCAGTAAGCAAACAAAACAGACGAACTTTGTTCTGATCCAAATATTGTCAAAAGCTTTTTTGTTTTTGTTTTTGTTGTTACCATAGGTTTAGATCCTAAGGATCCTGAAATCGAATTCAACCGCTGTTGGCACTTGTTGAATTGGTTACTCAGTTCAGTCACCTGCAGTTCCACCAAATGACATTCCAACATCCAAGAACCCCAAAAATTACCTTAAAGACTGGATTATTTTTAGAGATAAAAGAAAAAAAAGACACAAACCAGGGCATCAGAATTCGTATCTCTTGTTCCAGTTTCAACCGCATCTGTTAACTTCTCCACCAACTGCGAATCTCAGAGATTACTTAGACCCCAAGGATTCCAATTCGAGATAAAAAAATTGATTCATCTGTTTTATGTATATATATCTTTGTTTCTTACAGGATAGAGATGGAATTGAGAAACTAACGGCTGTTGTTTCTGCTGCGGCGGCGAAGGAGATTCTTGCTGTTGCTGTTGAGTGAATTCTTCTTGTTCTTGGGATTTCATCTCTTGTTGTTGTTGTGCCTGGAGTTGCTCCTTCTCCCTCTCAGTATCTCTCCGTTGTTGTTCCTGCGCTTTCTCTTCAGCCTCTTTCACCTGCCTTTCCATATCTGCCTGTTCCTGTTCCTGCAGATTCTCTTGAGCGTTATAGAAATTATTCAAGGACTCAGGATCATACGGGACTGAAACCAGTAAATTGAAATAAGAAAACATAGTCAGGTCTTATTCAATTTCTTCTGGACTATATTTCATCCTTAGCTAATAACAGAATCAGATCCACTTTTCAATTTATTTTACCTTCATTCTTCGCTCCTCCACACTCTCTTCAGTCTCTCTCCTTGGCGACCGCTCACTGTTCTGTCTCTGCGTATTATCTTGAGCTTGTCTCCTCCAACTGTTTTGTGTCTCTTTTTTTTCCTGGTCAATCTCTTCACCTTCTATCCTCCTCCGCCTCGCAATATTTCCTTCTCTCTTTTCAATCCTCATTCGCTTGTTACCCGCCACTACACTTGCATCTTGAAGTCTTTCTCTTGGATCACGCTCTCTCGCCTGAGAATTAGCATATCCCATATAAGTAACTTAACACAGCAAAAGTTAACTGACAAGAGCAGAAACTAAGCTAAGTCTTTCACATTTGGCTGATATGAATAATATAGTAACCTGACGCATAGGTGCTGTGTCCTTCAGGTGAAGATAATCACAATCTGAGCCCTTGTTACAATTTCCACTCTGAAAAAACTGCAACGTACAAGACAAATATGATTACAAGTTGTAAGTTACAATACAAAAGCCTTTGCAGATTCTACAGTCACCTCTTAAACGAAAGTTACAAACTAGACTAGATTGTGTTACTTTTACAGTTTAAAAGTTTTACTAGATGGACGATGACCTTAATTCTCGGTTTTTGCTTACAACAACTGTCAAACTGTGTTCTCTTTTTGTTATTCATTCAACGATATACATCCTTATATAAACCCTAACACATTTATAAGATCCCTACAATATAGGAGATAAAGTATATCTGTACTAACTGTACCTTACAAATCGTCCGACTACTCCTCATTGGACGCACCTATTATAGCATGTTTCAAAGTCATCATAAGGAAGATTGCAACTTAGACGCAGCCAAAAAGTAGATAACTTTCTTTGTTTCCTCACCGGTGAAACACGATCAGGAGGATGGTTCAAAAGGCAAGTCATTCCATAGCGACATCGACTAGTATCTAGATAATCCTCACAATCTTGTACACCGATACGAACTGGAAACCGACTCGTTGGCACAATTACATTAATTATTTTCTGTGGTAGTCAAAGTCAAAGAATCCATGAGGAAGATAGTATTGCAACTTGGACTCAGTGAACAAAAAGATGGTTTTCTCTGTTTCTCACCGGTGGATGATTGTATTTGCAATTTCTTCCGTACCTACAACTACCATTCCTCAGATAGTCCCGACAATCTTCCACACGGGTGCAAACTGTATTCTCACTCGATTGAGCCAATTCGTGTCTCCTCTGAGTTGCAATCTCCTGAGAAAACCGATTCGGCTCTGTTTTAGAATAATGACAATCCCGAGTGAAGAACAGAGTAGTGACTTCTTGTTCAAGTTTCCTTACCCTTCTCGCTTCCCATGATCTTGGATCTCTTTCATGACTCCGATCAGTTCTAACATAACATTCTCTCCGCCCCGAATCCGGATTTCGTCCCTGAGAATCAAAATGAATATAGTGAAGAACATGGTGAGGAAGAGAGAAGTGAGTTCTTGTTCAGTTTCTTTACCCTTTCCGCTTCCCGTGAACTTGGATCTCTTTCGCGACTCCGATCAGTTCTACCATCAGATTCCCCTTGTCCCTGAGGATCAAAACACTTAACATCAAACCCTTCACAAGAACATACTTCAGTTTCTATGAGTAAGGAC
>KE155984.1:87308-100488 GCA_000411075.1 Sisymbrium irio
ATGACTCCGATCAGTTCTAACATAACATTCTCTCCGCCCCGAATCCGGATTTCGTCCCTGAGAATCAAAATGAATATAGTGAAGAACATGGTGAGGAAGAGAGAAGTGAGTTCTTGTTCAGTTTCTTTACCCTTTCCGCTTCCCGTGAACTTGGATCTCTTTCGCGACTCCGATCAGTTCTACCATCAGATTCCCCTTGTCCCTGAGGATCAAAACACTTAACATCAAACCCTTCACAAGAACATACTTCAGTTTCTATGAGTAAGGACCAAAAACAGAAACGCGAAATCGAAAAGAGTAATCCAAGTAGAGAAAAGAGTAAGTGGTCGTTCAGTCTCGTTGTTTTTACCTTGGATTCTTCCATGGATCTCGACTCTGTTCTCGTATCAGTTTCTTTTCAATCTTGTCGCTTGATCCGTTTCTCGTTTTCTCCTTTTCTCTCTTCTCTCTGGAAATCAAATCAAAGAATGGTTTCGTTTCTTTAAATCCAAAAATTAAAGTATTTTTATACGTCCCAAGATACAGTGCCACTTGGCTTCATTTCTTTTTTTTTTTCCGCGGGAAAATGTTTCTGTTTCCTCACATAGCTATGGTTACAAGGGGGAAAAATAGTAATTCTTTTTATCAACAGAGGAAAAGTAATTAATAGTGTTAAATGATTCTAACAAAATAAATATTCATAAATGGCTTGATCACACGTTAGTATTGCTCACAAGTCACAATTCTATATTTATTTTGCTCACAACGGAGAGTATAGAATGGTGAGCAATGCTAAAGTGTGAAAAATTATATTTTCTTTCTACCTCAACTAAAGTATTTATGACAAATCGGCTGTTGCTGCTGCTGCTATATATTCTTCGTTTGAGTTTATATATTGGAATTTTCAACAGTTTTTTTCATGATTTTATACTTTTACTTCTTTCAACAAAATCTAATGTGTTTTTCCTAACATACTTTTTTTTTTGACTAAACATCAATATTCTTATGTTTAACGCTATAACAAGTCTTTGATGAAAAAATAAAAATAAACAACACTATAACTCGCGTGAATGAGATTATAATTCTTTCTCAGAAATACAAGGATACCTTCTTCATTTTTGCTAAAAAAATAAGAATAGTTGTTTTATTTAAAAAGAATAATATATATTATTGTCATTTTTATCTGATTTAAAATGAGATTAATAAACAGCATATCTTCAAAACCTGTTAAACAAATTAATGAAAATTAAACTAAACTATTATATATAAATGATATAATTGGGGATGGTTTTACATCCAATTCCGTGATGATATGTAGCTATGGATTCCCCAAGTGATACGATACATCCACAGCCATTTAACAAACCAATACCGGAGGTAACTGAATAAAAAAAATATGTTTACAAATTCTTGGTCTTTAGCAGCTAAAGTTGCTGAATGAGTAATTCGAAACATCTTGGGACAATTATATAACTAACGTTGTATCTTCAAAATATCTTCAATAGATTTCCTATATTCCACCGTCAAATCTCTGACCATAGATTTAAGAACACAAGTGTAAGTAAGAGCAGTATCAATCTAATCAAATGAAACATGATGCTGAATGTATGTAATAACTTGCTTTACCTTCTCTGTTGAAGCAATTTCTCACTCTCTTCTAGTTTTCGCTTTTGTCCACTAGCAGTCTATAAAAAGTAAACACACGAAGATCCGTAAGCAAAAAAAAGAAAACAGACAAACTCTGCTCTGATCCAAATGCCATCAAAGCTTTTTTTTTTGCTTTTGTTTTTGTTATTACCATAGTTGTAGATCCTAGGGATCCTGAAATCGAATTCAACAGCTGTTGGCACTTGTTGAACTGGCTACTCAGTTCATTTACCTGCAATTCCACCGAAGACATTCAACATCGAAGAACCCCTAAAACTACCTTAAATACTATATTTGTTTTTTAAGAAAAAAATGAAAAAAAAGACACAAACCAGGGCATCAGAATTCGTATCTCGTGTTCCAGTTTCAACTGCATCTGTTAACTTCTCCACCAACTGCCAATCTCAGAGATTACTTAGACCGCAAGAATTCTAGTTCAGAGAAGAAACTGATTTATCTGTTATATATATATATATATTATTTTGTTTCTTACAGGATATAGATGGAATTGAGAAACTAACGACTGTTGTTTCTGCGGCGGCGGAGGAGATTTGTTTTGTTGCTGTTGAGTGAATTCTTCTTGTTCTTGGGATTTCATCTCTTGTTTTTGTTGTTGTTGTGCCGGGAGTTGCTCCTTCTTCTTCTTTTGTCGATTAAAAAACTGCAAAGTCGAAGACGATATATATACACATTACAATTATTAAAGATGAAGCTTAGAGATGCATATAACCCTAAAGAGATATATACAAATCTAAATACTAAAGACTCCCATATATTTACGGGATGTAGGCTTTATCAGGCCTTTATTCGTCGGTGTGTACTGAAGTTATCATGCGCCTGAACGTTAGGGATGATCGACCAATTTCGCAAGAGAACTCACATGAGAATCTAATCATTAACATCATCTCTCAACATTCAATTTGATGTATCACAATTCAACACCTGATCAAGTCTGAAACGTATCTCCCTCCCTTTCTTCTCAATAGTATCTCTCTCTTGCTCCATATTTTGTTGATCATACGCCTTTCTTTTGTCGTTGCTTTGTTGGTGCAGATTGTCTTGATCAGCCTCCCTCCTCTGCCTCTCAATCTGTTCATGTAAAGTATCTTCAGCATCAACGCTAAGATCTTCGAATCTTTCTATTGAATCGGGAATAAATTTTGCCTGAGATTGAACATCCATATAAGTTATCTGAAAACGATTTGACGCTGTTCTTTGTATCCAATCTATAAAGATCACATTTAGTTTAGCTACCCTCTTCTCTGGCCTGGAGTTAATAGAGTTCTCCCTCTCATCTTCATCTCCTTTCTTCTGAGAAATTTGTATCGACTCTGTGTCATCATAATGACACACAGTAAAGTTCTTGTTCATAATCTTTACCCTAGAATCCAGAGCTTGTCCCTGGGAAATCACAGTTAAGAACATCATCAGCCAAGTTTGGATCAGCAGAGGAAGTTCTTCTTTCTTCAGTGCCAACAATCATCTCTATTCGCCACGTGTCACGCTTCAACTTGTGCGTCAAGGTGTAATCCAAATTGGGCTATTCTGTCTTGAAGCCTATGGATGTAGATTGTTTTTTTTTTTTTTTAAGTTAGTTTAGTTTGGTCTGTTTGGTTTTACAAACTTTTAATTTCTTTGGTTTGGGTATGAGTTCCAAACAAGACATAAAACACAAATGTATAAATGTGATAAAATCACTAATGTAAGAAATCTAATTTGGAAATCCCTCTCCAATTCGAACTCCCTCTCCAATCCGGAGCTCTAGCCTAGAGAATCAAAGTTAGAAAAAAAAAGATAAATACGATCAAAACATACTGCGCAAGAACGTAAGTTTTTTTACCCTCTTCTCTTGCTGGAATCTTGACTCTGTTTCATGTTGCATCTCAGCATCTCTCACTCTCAGTCTATGTTGCTGCAGATTCTCTCGTATGACTGCCTCTAACTCTTTGTGGTCACGAATCTGAATGGCTTGGTTCATTCCTGGACCCGAATAAACAATTTTTTTTTGTAAACATTTAATAAAAAAATATAAACGAGGATAAACAGTAGTAGATTGCAATGCAATAATAAACATCAACTAGGATTTTGCCCGCTCTAACGTGCGGAATTAAATTTGTTTTAATATTCGAAAATCATGATTAATGATATTAACTTATTTTATATATATTATTAATTTATTACTAAATTTGTTTGTGATATGAATTCATTTATTTGTTGGAATTAGAAAAACTGTATTATTTTGGATTATATTTTGTTTTGGTTTAATAGTTTATGAGTTGTAAATATTGTATTATTTGTTGATTGCATATTTTTTAGCAGTATTAATTTCCAAAATCTTGAATTTATATATTTATTTCATTTTTGGATGATTTAATGATTAACCAACATTTATACGAAGTAAAAAGTTATATATTTTTATAGTTTAAAAATAATGGATAGAATAATATTTTATACATTTTGTTTTGTGTTTTCTTGTACTATAATTTACAATTACACTATTAAAAATACAGTCGGTTCTACCCCTGTTAAACTTGTTTTCAAACACATTTACCTCATTAATCGAGTGGTAATTATTGTAAATAATCTAATTTTTTTAAGTATTTATGAAAATGTACTTCTAAAATAATATTGTTTAGATAAAAAATAACAATAAATAATTGAAATAATATTAAATAGAATTGCAAGGAAAACAGTAAATTAAGACAATAATTAATGGGTTATAAGTAAATCAAAATGGAATGCAATATTTTTCTCTCTCTACAGTTCTTTCTATCACAGCTATAACAAATAACCGAGTTCCACATAATAATACTTTAAAAAATGCATCAATTTGTTAAGTGATAATGGTAAGAAATATAGTTTCCAAATTCCTTTTTGTTTTGACCACTATATGAAAATTGCGAATTATGTACATTTGATTATAAATCCGTTTTATAATTTTGAAATTCACATGAATAAAGAACTTTATTTGGAATAAATAAATGATTTACGTAAATGATCTAAATATTTTTAGATTTAAAAGAAGAGATATATGAATCCAAAACAAAAGTTAATTTAGTCAACAACAGTAACAATAACGACAAGATTGAAATTACGAAAGATTTCATATAAGTTTCTCGTATGCGAAGGAATCTGAAGATTCTTGTTACTGTTAATAATATCCATCGCCCTTTTTAGGTATGATTCCAAATTCTTTTAATGTCTTTCTCACACCACTCATGTCATTGAAGAAAACTGTTTGTTTCATCTGAAGAAAACCAAGCAAAAAACTCTTATGTCATCATGTGATATTTCAAAAATGAATTTAGAGAACTGTTAGATGAGCCAATTCAACACCTGATCAAGTTTCAAACGAGCCTCTCTCCTCTGCCTCTCAATATCTTTTTTTCTCTGTTCCTCCAGATTCTGTTAAATCGTTATCATTCTCTTGCTTTTCCTTAAAATGAGTAAATCAAACGAGAATTTACAGTAAAAGACAAAGTTATTTAAACTCTGGTTCATTTTTATCATCTACTAGTAGAGAACAGAATCATGTCGTGTTTCAGTATCTTTACACTTAAAGTTTCTTCCTGCAGATTGTATTTAGGCTTTATCCTCTGCTTCTCAATAGTTTTTGCCTGAGAATTAATATATTTTTGGTCAAAGTGAATCAATAAATAAGTTCCCTAAAACAGTAAAACAAATATATAGAAAAGATGACATTTTAGTTATCATTTAGTTAGTTACCCTTTTCTCTGGACTTCGACTTGGACTTGACTCTGTTATGTGTCTTTTCTGACCTTAAAGAAGAAAATCAGGTAAGTCTTTCACATTTGGCTGGTCAGAACAATATAGTATCCGCGATGAAATTACCTGACGCATAGATTCTGGATCATCCCCTTCATTTGAATGATCATACGCACAACTTGAGCCGAACCTACAACATCCTCTCAGAAAATACTGCATCGAAATGCATATAGAAGAGCAAAGTATTACCTCTTAAATGAAATTCAGAACTAGAACAACATGTGTTACTTTTGTTATATAGACAATAAGTTTAAATCAAATGTATCATGCTATACAAAATATTGTTTTATTTACTATACAATATGGCATTCATACCTTACATTTTAGCAGATTAGCCCTCTCTGAAATCTCCTATTAAGATATTTCAAAGAAGTAAACCATAAGGAACATTCCAACTAAGAATAATCTAAATAGATACGTAATTTTGTTTCTCACCTTTGGATGATTATAGCAACAGCTTTCACCGTAGCCACATTGACCAGTTCTTAGATAAAACTGACAATCTTTTTCACCGGGACGAACTGGAAACTCACTTGATTGTACCATTCCGCTTTCATTTTCTTTCATCATCTGATCCTAAAGGTAAGTTAACATCACATTATTATTCCTAATATACAGATTTTTTTAATCACTAGAAACGTAAGAAACATAAAAAATGATAAGATGTTTTCAAATTTTAGAATGCTATAAAAGTTAAACCGAGTCGGAGTTCTGAAACACCTATCTAGAAATCACATTGAAACTATCTGTAATTTCACATTTAAGGAGGTTTAATCTCTGACCTAAACTACTATATTGGTATATTCTCAACAAGGTGGCCCCTAACCAAATTTGACTTTAAATTTTTATTAATCAGAATATCTTAAGTTTCATTTTTGAAAATAATAGTATTTGTAACTAGTGGAATGTTCCAAGATGTACATAATAGAATGAAGATATCGGAAAATTTTGAGATTATGGATCTATATCCAGATCTAGATCGGAAAAATTCATGTTTCAGTTATATGGATATGTAGCTTCTGGATATATATGAAATCCATCCTAACATTATTATATCCGGATCCTTAAAAATAAAAAATTATGTCAAAATGCTAAATGCAATACTAAAATTAAAATTAGAATATTATAAACTAACTTAAAAATAGAAAATTTTATTAATAAGATAAAAACATAATATATTTAAATGATTCATATCCGAGTCTTTGGATTTAAAAATTAAGATATTCGGATCTATCACAATCTGGATTCATCCTTTCAATCTAGATTATTGGAGCGGACCTGAACAATAATTCAACCCCTAACATATATACATATCTAATGACTTTACATTCCTTTTTCCATACAAAAATGCAATAACACAATCAAATTAAAATTTTTTCCAACACAGTTGATATGGACATTGATTTCTTCCATTTCATTTATTTTGAAGAAAATTTAATATATAAAAATCATCTAACACATACGATCATTAATAACAGATAACAAACAAACTTACATAGCATAAATGTTGAATCGCTTTCAAGAGAAAAAATCCTAATCAAAATAACGAGGAACCTAATTTCTTCTCTAAATAATTTATCATTTCATGTTACGCTTTATAAACCCCTCCTCTCTTTATTTTGTTTCCTAGAAAGAGTATGACTTTAAACTCAGACAAAACGCAGCGTTTTTTTTTTTTTTTTTNCGAACCTTTGTCCTCTACTATATAGAATGAGCCTATTCAACCACTAATGTCATGTTCGTTTGTGCATTTGGAAATGTCATCTAGATGCCCATCCAAACGATATATATGTAGATAATGCATCTCGATGGTGTTTGTTTCCAATTTTGGTTATGGATTTAAATTCAACATTCGAATGAAACTTTGTTGGTTTGATTTTCTTTTGGTGAATTTATAGTTGCATCTAGATACATTTAATACAAAATGATTAAAATTGAAGTAATTTAATTATTTTTTCCCTCAAAACTATATTTTTAATATTGATAATTTTAACCATATTAATTTTAATCATAAAAATATTTTTTAATCTTAATTCAACCATATTAATTTTGAACACATGATTTTATTATTTTAGTTGAAAACAAAATTTTATAATTTTAGCTAAAATAAAAACATGATTCTGTGAATACAGAATTTTCTCCTATCCCATATAAACACTGAAATCACTCCTTGGATAGCCCTTAAAGTTATCTTCTCAGAATCAGTTTAACAAAATCTGAAATTATTGTCGTAAGAAAAAAGTATATGACCATACTAATTAATAAGAGACTATACAAGATATATTTTTATAGGTTTGGTTTGGAAAATCGGCGAAAATATATAACAATTAACATTTTTAATTTAAGCAAAAGAGGACACATGTCAATTCAGGTGCTACGTGAATGTTTTAAGAGAAAAGAAAGTCTCTGATTATAAAATAGATTTTCACATTTAATATTTTAATTTTGAGTGTATTTTTCAATATTTTTGTGAAAGGGAAAAAGTATTTGATAATTACCGATTAGTTAATTTACCATCTTTTTAATTGGCTTTGATTTTTTTATTAATTTAGTCACTATAAAAAGCTGCGTTTATTTGTATAATTTATGATTATCACCTGCCCCCACAGACCCACCCCNATTAAATAAGAAAACATTTATGAAAAAAATTATCTACATGTTATATTACATTCATGTCGCTGATAATATTGATTTATTTAATATTTTATTAAGAATAATATTGACATAAATTTTTTATGGTTAATCAAAAAAATAAAAATTATATATCTAAAAATTTAAAATAATGAATCACATTTCTCTAATTAATTAAAACAAAACATAATAATTTTAAATAATGAATTCCACTTCTATAATTAACTAAAAACGAAAATAATAATTTAAAATAATAGATCTCACTTCTCTAACTAATTAAAAATAAAAATTATAAAATAAACAATGTATATAGTAAATATTAAATCAAATTATAAATATAATCAAATATTAAATAATATAATAAATCAATTATTTTATAAATCATAAAATCAAATTTTAGTAAATATACACATACAATAATATAAAATATATTTAGTAAATATATATAGTAACATAAAAATATATTTTTCTATTTTTAATTTGATATATATATATATATATATTATTCACATAATAAAAATATTCTTATTTTTATTATTACAAATTATAATTTGTTTTAAATACATTTGTTAATACACGTAGAAAATAAAATAATAATTTATTTTATTAAATATATTTTTTATAACAGGACATGACAACTATGTTGGCCAGAATCCAAAAAGAGATAAAGACCCTTCCTCCCAAAGTCTCAAACCATAAATCACGGTCGGTTATGGTGATTTACCGACAAATATAAGCAATCAACCTATGGCAGACTCTCCTGAAAGTGAAGAAAGAAAAATCCCGTAAGGAAGCATTAGAGGAGGAAGCAGAAACCACTTTCAATTTTTTATTTCTCGGTTTGATTTTTCCACATCGGTGTTTTGAATTCCAGATGTCTCGATGTTGATGAGTGATTTATCCATGTGCATTTAACATTTTTTACACTATTAGGACATAATGTTCTGTATTATATAAAGCGGTTTCCAGGATCTTAATGCGGCGACTTCAACCTTTTATGGCTCAGCTAATCTCTCCTGCTCAGTCAGCTTTTTTATCTGACTGGATTATCACAGACATCCTTATTGCTCATGAACTAGTTCATAGTCTGCACTCTCATCGTTCCATCTCGCAATCTTTTATGATTGTTAAGTCAGACATGTCAAAGGCTTTTGATCGAGTGGAGTGGAACTATTTAGAGGATCTTCTACATGCCTTCGGGTTTCATCCTCAATGGGTCTCATGGGTTATGACTTGCATATCTACTGTCTCTTACTCGATTCTTCTGAACGGTCAACCGCATGGTCTTATTCATCCTCAGCGTGGCATTCGTCAAGGCGACCCTCTGTCTCCTTTCCTTTTTTTGCTTTGTTCTGAGGGGCTTTCCCACCTGCTTCAGAAGGCAGTTCTTAGCTCTGAGCTTACTGGTATTCAATTCTCGGAGAATGGCCCTATGATTTCCCATCTGTTATTTGCTGATGACAGCCTTTTCATTTGTAAAGCCAACTCAAGCCAGTGTTTAAAGCTTCAAGAATTTTTAAAAGCTTATTGTCAGGCTTCTGGCCAGTGTATCAATCTGGCTAAATCCTATATCACTTTCGGCTCTCGTATTCCTGATGAAACTATGTGCCATCTCAAGGATTTGCTCGGAATATTGCAAGAAGGTGGCTCTGGTACTTATTTAGGTTTGCCGGAATGTTTTAACAGATCAAAATCCGAGCTGCTTTCATACATTTCTGAAAATCTTAAGTCTCGCTTCTCTGGGTGGCTTGCGCGCTCTCTATCCATGGGTGGTAAAGAAGTTCTTCTTAAAGCCATAGCCATGGCTATGCCCATTCACCCCATGTCTTGTTTTAAGCTTCCGAAGCAATCTTGTAAAGCCCTAACCTCTGCAATGTCTGAATTCTGGTGGAGTTCTCGTGAAAACCGCAGAAAAATTCACTGGATTAATTGGAAGACATTATTGTTACCAAAGGATCATGGCGGTTTGGGCTTCAGGGATCTAGAGTCTTTCAACCAAGCGTTGCTTGCTAAACAAGCTTGGAGAATTCTTCATCATCCATCTTCTTTGTTTGCTGAAATTTTCAAGAGTAAATACTTTCCTGTCAAAGGTTTCCTCCTCTCTTCCCTGGGCTCATCCCCGTCTTATGCTTGGCGCAGTATCCTCTTCGGTCGTGACCTTTTGTGTAAAGGAATTGCCCGTACCATTGGAAATGGTCGTTCCACTTTTCTCTGGTCAGACCCTTGGCTCTGGGATGGTGTCCGTTAGAGAGCTCCTTTGATGAAACACTGTCTAGTCAACATTGATCTTCGTGTGGACAGTATTATTGATTTTCAGAGAAGAGATTGGAACCGTGACCTGCTGCACGACCTTTTCTATCCAGATGATATTCAGCTTATTACAAAAACCAAGCCGGTCGTGACCCGCAATGATTTTTGGATATGGGAGCCTACTCGCAATGGTCTTTTCTCTGTCAAAACAGCCTATGCCATTGCTTCAAGATCCTTTTTATTCACATCTTTCAGAGATGCTCAGCAATCTCCATCTCTCAATCCGCTGAAATCAAAGATTTGGGAGCTTAAAACATCACCAAAGATTAAGTCTTTCCTTTGGCGATCCCTTTGCGATGCCATTCCAGTTGCTGATAAGCTTGCTGCTAGAGGAGTCACTTGTGATTCTCGTTGCCAAATTTGTGGTCAAGAAGGTGAATCAGTCAATCACATCTTGTTTGCTTGCACGTTAGCTCGCCAAATCTGGGCTCTCACCAATTTTCCAGCTCCTCCATCAGGTTTCCATGAATCCTCTACTTATACCAACTTCAGTTACCTTCTAAACTCTTACAAGAATCCTGCTATTTCTATTGAGATTCGTCGCATTTTCCCTTGGATCCTCTTGATTTTATGGAAAAATCGCAATAAGATGGTATTTGAAAGTAATGTTCAATCCTATCTCGACTGTGAAAAAAATCTTTGGTGATTCTTCTCAATGGTTTTCTGCACAGCGTTTGGATAATTCTCTTGATGTTCAGATTAATGGTCCTGCTCGTCTAGCCTCTTTTCAACCTAATCCTGGTTGGTCGAGACCTGAAAATGACTGGCTAAAATGTAACGTTGGTTTTGCCTGGTCTAGTAAACTAAAAAAAGGCGGTGCTTCTTGGGTTTGGGTTGTGCGTAATTCAGACGGCAATGTTCTTCTTTATAGTAGGAGAGCATTTAGTAATCTAAACTCCTGACTTGAAGCTCAAGTACATAGTCTTCTGTGGGTTATTGACTGCATGAAGTACCATAAACTAGTTAAGGTTATTTTTGCTACTAATGCCAAGCTTCTCACTGACTTGTGCTTGGCCGCGGTTCAGTGTTTATTCATCCGATTTTTTGTCTGCTTTATCGGTTTTTCCTTTATGGAAAGTTAGTTATGAACCTCTTCCTGCTAACAGAGGAGCTTCACTCATCTCGTCAAGTGTGATCCGTGATGGACGATTCTGTGATGGACGATTCCAATCTTATATTGCTTCCGGTTTGCCTTCATGGCTTCACTCTTTTTTCCTTTATGAGCGACTTTCCTCTGCTGTCTTGTAAATTCTTCTTTCGTTGCTTTTTTTTCTTGTAACTGGAAGATTTGGTTGGTTTCTTGGCCAACTTTTTATATAATTCATCAGATGTTCAAAAAAGAGGACATAATGTTCTTAATGTTTTATATTGGAAATTAGATGAAAATGTGGGCATGCAACGTTTTTGATATGATGAGATTACATTTCTACTAAACTAGTTTCGTACTAATATGATTTCAATTTTTTTTCCGAACCAAATGGAGCTATAATTTTTCACAATCTTATTCATAATCAGCCAAACTAAACAATATTGTGACAAGACAAAAATTGAAAACAGATATCGGTTTCTTGTGTCACAAGAAATCGTTGAGAGTCTTTCTTTGGTGTTCTCGTAGCACTCTGTTCCCTCCTAAAATCTATCGCCCTCAGTTTTATTAAACTTGAGCTCTAGTAATGAAATCTCTGATATAGTCACTTCATCGAATTGAGTTGTTCACATTTAAACCCTGGAGAAGAAACTCAGCTAAGTCTTTTCACACATTTGACAACATGACTGATACGAGCATTACAGTAATCCGCGATGAAATTACCTGACGCATAGGCTCTGCATCATCCCTGTCCTTTGGGAAACGAGTAGGATGATTGTATAGGCAACCTATTCTACTATAGCCACACCAATCATTTCTTACATAAAAAGGGACAATCTTTTATACGGGGACGATTTGGATACACTCTTGGTTGCGTCAGCTCGTGTCTCATCTGAGTCCTATCATCAAATCTCCCTCTCCAATCCGAAGGTCTAGCGTAGAGAATCAAAGTTAGAAGAAGAAAGTTAAATCAAAGGAAACATACTGCGCAAGAACTTAAGTTTCTTTACCCTCTTCTCTTGCTGAAATCTGAACCGATTCTCTCGTATGCCTTCGTATGACTCATCGTGATCACGAATCTGAACCGATTCGTTTACTCTTGGACCCCAGTAATATAATATCCCTGAAAAATTCATTATCGACTCACGACAACAATACACAGATACACAGAAAAGAACAGAGTAAATTCATGTTCAGTTTCGTTTTACCCTTTTCTTCTGTTGCAAGAAACTCGACTCTGCTTCATGGCTTCTCCTCTCTTGCATCTCACCATCTCTCCATCTCTGTTGTTGCAGATTCTCTCGGATGTTTGCGTACGAGTGTCTGTAATCACGAATCTGACCCGAGTATTCGTATCCCTGAGAAGAGATATTCTTCTTGAATCTTAATTCATCATACTAACCTAGAGTAAAGAACATAGTAGAGTAAGTTCTTGCTCAGTTTCTTTACCCTATTCTCTGTTAGAGATGGGTTTAGCATCCATGTAGGCCCACGATATATGAGAAATCAAGTCCATTAGTTACTAAAAACCCATTACCGGCTGGGCAAGTCACTTAGGGACATGTGACCTACTGTCCAGGTTTACCGCCTAAATAAGACTATAAATACGCATTGTACTGTTCATCATTAATCATCTAATCATAGCCAGCGGACATAAACTATACAATTAAACATCTAATGTTCTCTGATCGCCTCCAAAACACC
This sequence comes from Sisymbrium irio, assembly GCA_000411075.1. Classification (NCBI taxonomy): domain Eukaryota; kingdom Viridiplantae; phylum Streptophyta; class Magnoliopsida; order Brassicales; family Brassicaceae; genus Sisymbrium; species Sisymbrium irio. The sequence goes on from KE155984.1 coordinate 100,453, forward strand.
TTTTAGCGGGCATCCAGCTCGCTAAACCCTCTCTAG
>KE155985.1:0-12309 GCA_000411075.1 Sisymbrium irio
GCTGGGGTTGGACTCGGGTCGGGCCGGACGTGATCCTTGGTGATGTTCAGGTCTTGGAGCTGGGCCGCTAAGTATTCAACCTCACATTCAGCAACTAATGTCCTCACGGCCTGATCCATGTGTTGTTGGAGCGTTCTGGCTCCTGATCGTGTCATGGGCCAATTCCTCATAGTTGGAAAGGTTGGTGGTTTGGTAGCCGGGGTTGGTTGCGTTTTGAGGGATGCATCAGCAAACCTGTACCAGATCCCACTCTCTACCGCAGCCTTTCCGGAAGTCTCCAATATCTGACATTTACGAGACCTGACATTGCCTATGCAGTTCAAAAGATTTGTCTTTATATGCATGACCCTCCGGAGCCACATTTCAATGCTCTGAAGCGGATAATACGATACGTCAAAGGCAAAATATCTCATGGCATTCACATGGCACCAACTAATATTTCCAAATTCATTGCCTACACAGACGCGGACTGGGCTGGTTGTCCTACCACACGAAGATCAACATCAGGATATTGCATTTTTCTTGGAGATAATATAGTCTCATGGTCATCAAAACGACAACAATTGGTTTCCAGAAGCAGCACAGAAGCAGAGTATCATGGAGTTGCAAATGCTGTTGCAGAAACTACATGGCTCCGCAATCTACTCCTTGAAATGCATTGCCCCATGACGATGGCTACAATTGTTTATTGCGACAATGTTAGTGCAGTTTATCTCTCTACAAACCCAGTTCAGCATCAACATACCAAATACATTGAAATAGATATTCATTTTGTCCGAGAAAAAATAGCTCTTGGACAGGTTCATGTTCTCCACGTTCCTTCAAGTCACAAATATGCTGACATCTTCACCAAAGGAATCTCGACAGCTCTCTTTACATCTTTTCGCTCCAGTCTAAGTGTTCGACCTCCTCTCGCTTCGACTGCGGGGGAGTGATAGATAATAAGGAAACTCTTATATTAGGAATGTAGTATATTGTAAATCTATATATGACCGTTGTAATCTACCTATTTATACATTCATCAAATATACAGAGAGGCACTGAAAGTGCTATTCACAAATCAATATATAAAATACAAAAAAATAAATAAAAAACTATATATATATTAAAATATTAACTCAAATGACAAATAAGAAGAATGAGAGAGTGCAGATCAACTGAACACATTCTTTAATATTTTATCTTAAATTTGGGTAAAAATATTTTTCCGTGAAATACATGCGTAAGATTCTTGCGTACACTGTAATAAATCTAGTGATTCCCACTGGACCTTTAACCAATTCAAAGTATGTCGGTCTGGTTACCAAAGTAATGAACCAAGTATCTTTTGTAATCAGCCTCTGTAGCTGTTATAACTTTTTTTTATTTTTGAAACGTAAAATTATGAGTAGCTGTTATTACATTCTTCCAGAAGAACCACCATTCGCTTCATCAGTCTCTCATTCGCCAACTTAAAATTTGGGTCATTAGAGAAACTACCTTTAGTTTTTGATCACCATTTATTAAAAGTCAATTGAATTTGAAGTGTTTTTTTGTTTGCTTTTTAACTGATGTTTTTCTTGATGCACATTGATGTAGGCCCCTCTTCTTACAAAGCCAAAATAGGTGATCCCACTTCTATTTTTCTTCGATCAAACTTTATTGGATTACCATACACCATAAGGCACACACAATATTTTATTTGAAATTCATGTTTGTGTTTTTGTCTTTAGGAATCGGGATCACTTCTATATTAGTTGGATTGGTGGTCGTCGGAGGTTTGATATGTTTCATTAGCTGGAGAAAGAGGACACTGGATGATGAGGGACAACAAAATCTAGAGGCCCTTATTCCACTGAAACGCTATAGCTATGCGAAAGTAAAGAAAATTACAAATTCATTTGTCGAAGTGATCGGAAAAGGCGAATTTGGAACTGTTTATAGAGGAACTTTTTGGGATGGTAGTAGTGTTGCAGTGAAGCTCTTGAAAGACTCAAAGGCTAATAGTGAAGACTTCATTAATGAAGTTGCCAGCATGAGCAAAACTTCTCATGTTAACATTGTTGATCTGCTTGGGTTCTGCTCTGAAGGTTCCAAGAGAGCAGTTTTGTATGAGTTTCTCGAAAATGGATCTCTTGATAGGTTCATCTCAAGAAAAATCTCAATAACTGTGGACTGGATGACACTATACAATATTTATCTAGGCATTGCTCGAGGTATAGAGTACTTGCACCATGGCTGCAAAGCATGGATTGTACATTTTGACATAAAACCACAAAATGTACTACTAGATGACAATCTTTGCCCGAAAGTTTCAGACTTTGGCCTTGCTAAGCTGTGTGAGAAGAAAGAAAGCCTCTTGTCAGTACTAGATACAAGAGGAACGATAGGGTATATTGCACCTGAAGTCTTTTCAAGAATGTACGGTAGAGTGTCCCACAAGTCAGATGTGTATAGCTATGGAATGTTGGTCCTTGAAATGGTTGGGGTAAGAAACAAAGAAAGATCTGATCAAAATTCTTCATCAACTACAAGCTCAATATACTTTCCTGAATGGATATATAAAGATATTGAGAAGGGCTTTAGTGGAAGGATTATTGAAAATGGAATTAGCATCGAAGAAGAAGAAATAGCAAAAAAGATCACACTGGTGGGTTTGTGGTGTATTCAGTCTTCCCCATCAGATCGGCCACCAATGAACAAAGTGGTAGAAATGCTGGAAGGAAACCTTGAGGCTCTTGAAATCCCTCCTAGGCCTGTTTTGCAGATTCCTTCGCTGCGTCTTCAAGAATCTTCTTCGCTTTCAATGGATATTTCTGTTTGTACAGAAGCATGATCCAGATATGTCAAATAACCTCCTTCGAACCTATTATATACCCATGCAAATGCATTATGTATTTAAGTACTCTATATTAATTTTAGATCATTTCTGGTTATAATAGAATGCTATGCGATTGTTTGTTGAATATGCATAAGCAGCATAACTGAGTAAATTTACATTAAATTACATGTATGTCATGAGAGGAACTTAAATAAAAAATATCATGTTGATAAATGTTGTGAAATACGGCTCAGTTTTAAACTTTTGCCGACTTGACTTGATCGATTGATCAACCGATTGCTTCCAATCGATTGTGATAATGTAAAGACACAAGCTATTTACATATTCAATTTCTATACCCAATGTGACTACGCAGAAACTTCTTATATCAGAAGACTACTTCCGCTTATATCAACTCAGGAAACATTTTGTCATTAATCGATCATTTATCTGAAACACTTGTCATATCAGCTCATCAACTTTTGCATGATCTGACATTCAAATATTTCTTCTACTATTCATAATGGACATTTAGAAGAAGATTCCTTCAGGTTACTCACCAAAACAAGGGGAAATTATCCTAAAAACTGCTTAAAAAGTTAAATCAGTTTATGGTCTCAAACAGCATTAAGACAATGGTGCTTGAAGTTCTGTACAACTATTCACTACAAGAAAATTAGATTTTTATATAATTATAACATAGCATTTGTGGTTATTATACTATGATAGTAAAAAATTTTTGGCTTATCATTAATTAATGGAAGTGTTATATTTAATAGTATATTAGGGGTGATCCCGCGTCAATGCGCGGTCATTTATGCTCACAATAATTTTAATGCATTATATATTTTTCAATATATTCATTTTCTAATATGTTTCAGTTACTGTTTTAATTTAGATTATCAAAACAAATTTATAGATTTGTTCCTAATTAATACATAATATAAAGTAATTTGAATATCAATTCGAAAGTTTGTTTTTAAATCGTGTATCACAATTTTGACTTATAAATATTATATTAATCCATTTTTATTAACATTTATATCGATTTTTTCTATTACTCTGACACACGTAAAATACTGTACACTTTAATTATAAAGTCGTAACAAATTTGCTATACTCATTAAAATTCCAACATTGTGTATTTGAATATTGATTCTGAACTCAAAATTCCTTCTGCTCTTTAGTCTCCAAATATCAATACCAACAATTATTATGATACACTTATCGAGTAAAGTACATAAAGCAGCATTTATTCTCTTCATATCTTTTCGATTCCGAACAAACACCACTACATTAATCCGTTAGTTTGTCTCCTCGTCTCTATCCAAACTCAAACAAATATTATCCATCTTCTTTTCTCCTTATTTTTTCTGTGGTTAATCCAAGAAACAAAACTACCTAGATGGTCAACTACGATCTGTTTTCATCCGTATTCTATAATGAGAGAATCACTGTTTGGAGGTTCAGAGATAAAATAATCAGGGCTTATCCAGTCTATTACCCTCGCCACGGAATTAGCTGGAACTACATCCTTGATGATGAAACTGTATGTTTCAAAGTATCTTTACTCTTGCTATGGTTTGGAAAAACATGCAAACTAAAACTTGGTAGTCAAGAATCGATATTCGCATAATAGATTTGTTTTAGGTCTTCTATTTTTGTCAAACGGGGATAATAATCTGGTGAACATGTTTTCGATTGACAAGTAATACGTGGGATTGTGTGCATTTTTTTAGTCTAAGGATCGAGATGAATGTTGTTTATGAAAGCATGAGGTATATAATGTGTTCTAATCACAGTCCAAACCGCAACTTAACGAATTGGTTTTTAGGTTAATGATCTTTTTTATATGTTCAGGAGTTAGACCTCGATATTTTTTATTGCTTGTTTGTGAAGTACATCGCATTTACAATTTTAATGTTATTGTGAAGGAAAATATGGACTTATTCGTTTACTCGGCAATGGTCCATCGGTTCAAAGATCTCGAAAAACAGGAGGGAAAGTGGATCAAGATCTTCCACGTAGAAGTTCGACACACCTATGTTTTTTTCAGACATACAGAATTACCCTTCAGGCTGGTTGCAATGGCACTGATAAAAATCGATGTCATAGATCCTTTCATCGATTGGCATTTCATGGAATTTGCCAATATACATGAACTCCCTTTTATCCGTAACAGGAACTTTCCAGTAGGTATGCAATCTTCCTACCTTTCACATCAATGATCGTGTCACAAATCACCATTCATAAGACATATGAACGTCATGCCGATGTTATATAAATAGAAAACTGTTATATGTAGATATTATGGGAGTGGTGTTCGACGCAGTATTCTTCATCGATGAGTATTCCACGGCAAAGATGGTCTTTCACATCAGGGATAACATGTAAGCATAGATATACATTCAGTATAAAAATATCACTGCTTCATCAAAATTTGCCTAACTCTGGACCATGGAATATTGACAATAACAGCGAGAGCACTATAAGATGCCCGGCGACTAGATCTCAAGCTTTAGCATTCCGAGACAGGTACGAAAGACTGAGAGATCGTGGACAGGTACTCGTGGTCCTAAAGATGTGGAAAATTCATAGGACACTGAGTAAGTAAAATCTATAGAGAGTTGTTTATCAAAAATCCTCAATGTTTCTTAATATCTGACGACCTAGAGAGTTCTTTCTAGTTTCTTACCCTATGTCGAGATACAGGCTTCTTTGAAGACGATAGTTGGCTCCAGACCGAGGGTTGTTTGTCGGATTTTATGTTCAATCCACGATTGGTGGAGGTTGAGGAATTCAGACGCTCACTGTTATGCAACGATAGATATATTGAAAATATGGCACCATGGGCCTTGAGTAACCCAATTCCTCCTCACATCCTCTCATCGTTTATGTAGAACATAACGGGGACAATATCTCTTTCTTATTTTTGCTTTTCGAATATGAAGAATTTTTTATTTTTATGATATGCTCAAATCAAAACTTTTTTTTTAAAGAGACATATTTGATAAAACACAAATTCGTACAACAAATACGTCCGGTTTAAATAGGAGATGAAACATCAGACACGTACATATTTCATATTGCATTCGGAGACGTTCTCATCCTTGCCTAGACATCTTCCTCTTCATTTTGTGATTCACCATCAGATGAGACGGACGACATAGTACCATCAGTAAGTTGGCTTATTCTATATAAAACCGGAGTCAGATATATGGATCACATGAACATATGTCAAATAAATTAAGTGTTTCTATGTGATTCACTCTTACATTATGTTTCTTATTTGGAAAACCTCATCAATATCAAGATTGAACCAAATGCAAGAAATTCCTCATTCGTCTATAATTTCTGAATAAGAAAAAACATAGACAAATTTTAACTCCAAATAAACTCGTTTTAAACAGATAACTAAGCTAACATACAATTGAACTCACCATCATCGTGTACACGCCAGTCGCTTAAAACACATATGACACATTTACCTGAATATATATTGTTCCATTTCTCGTAAAAATCTATTGTAATTTTACATTGTGCAACAAATTTCATCTCATAATCCCTGTGAAACGAACATATTTTTCGTAATTTATAAACTAACTCACAAATTGAATATAATTAACAAAAACTAAACTATGTGAACTGACGCCGTGTCACTTAAACGAAATTCTAGTTGGCATATATCCCTACCCGGACGTCCTTCCAAAGATTCCTCGGTAACTATCTCCAGTTGACCAACATGATTAAAAATGCCAAGTATATCTACAATAGTAATAATATATTGATTACTATATGTCATTATAAACGGTTGAATTAAAGTAAATAATCTATAAATAAAATTTAATTTATAAAAACTAATCAACATGATATCTATCCAAGTATTTGGCATTATATCTTCAAAACGGACGAAATTCATGAAATGGCTTATCTTCAGATGAGGAGATTTTCTTATAATGGTATTGTCAACCAGGAAAATCCGAAACGAACATTAAGTTAGTTGTTTGGGAAATGATGCATCAGAAACTATGAAATGCTTAATAATCTTCCACTGTCCTTCGGGTAAGACATTTTGGAATCGAGTAACAGACAAAGTATTTTGCACAGTGGCTTGGATCTTGCTTCCCTTCATTTGGAAAAGATTGAAAGTTAAGTAAAGTAACATTATATGCAAATGATAAAATAAAGTACAGAAAACTTACAAATTCTTCGACAAAGATGAAGTGAAGAAGATCATTCCCCATTGCATCTTGTATCAACCACTTACAGTGAATTTTTACACAAATTTTCCAATCTGTTCTCCAGAGTTTCAAAGACTCTACTCTAGATAATGGAACCATTTTTCTCACTCTTCTATAATTTCTAATTTTTTTTTTAATTTCAAAGTATCGAAAGTTGTTGTGGTCATGTAATACTCTCACGTAATAATATATAATAATTCTCGGATAACAATTTATATTACAACTCCCTATGTTTTGTAAGAAGTGAACTTTATTTCTTAATAGTGCCAGTATACTTTTGTCAGGTGACCAAAAAAGAAAACCAATCATCTCCATGAATTAAAATTAGGTATATTTTACTTTATCGTTTTGTTGGGAGAGGTGATGATATTATTAAAGTAAAATGGTCATTTATCATTTCCGTTTATGTGCACTAATGTAGATATTCAAAAGACTTGTTTGGATAACATTATTTCATCAATTTTATACTCAAATATTAATGATCTCATTATAAATAAATCGAAATTTTTTTGTTATATAAAAGGGAAAGCTTACAATCACCAATCTCCCGATATTTGTTTTTGGTTATATTTTATATTCTATTTGGTATTAAACTCTAAGTAATTCAATAATAACTTATTTTCTATTTGGTGTTAGATTTACATTTATTACATAATTATTTTTATTAAGCAGAACGTTTTGTTATTGGTTGAATTGTGTTTAGGTATATAATTAACAAAGTTTTTGTATTGAAAATCTGACAAAATTATTTTTTTTCTTATTAGATGTGCATAACCTTAAAATGACACTTACACAAAACCAGAGGGAGTATTTAAATTTATGTTTATTATTAAAATCACTGTTTTCTATAATGACGGTTCCATTTTCTAGACTATTTAGGTGTCTGTTCAATGTATCTGACATATATTCGTAGTAATTCATGTCTAATAAATCTTAGGGCTTTCATGACACCTACACTTCAAATTTCTAAATATATTACTGATTATCAGAATAAATAGAAAGTTGTCAAGTTAAACAATCCATTCGGTTTAAATAAATAATTCCTTATGTTAAGTCAATATACCTCAAAGAAAATCCGTTACCACTCTTTTGTATCTTCCTCAACCATTAAAAAGAAATAACGATTTCCTTTATCACTCTAAATAAAACCAAAGATGGATAACGAATTGATTAGGTTTTCTGATCTGAAAGTTACCAGACTCTACACTTCCAAGATCGTCGTTTTTGTTGTAAGAGATTATGAAGAGAGATTTTCGCGTAGCTTAATATTTCGTGATCTTTCTGTGAGTATTCATCTCTCTCTTTCCTATTTCCATATTTTCACCGTAAAGTAATTCTAAATCTTGTTTACGTTGTGTTAATATTTAGGGCAACAATATCGAGGGGTCTATTGGCAAATATTTAGAGGCTAGATATAGAGATCGTTGCAAGGAAGGCCAAATCTATTGTTTATCTAACTTTGAAGTCACTCGTTCATATTGGAATATCACAACTATGCCATTTTTTCTTAACTTCACACATGAAACCAAAATGGTGGTAGATGAAAGAAACCAATCTTTATCCAAGTATATGTTTACCCAGTTCGACAAAGTCATAGTTGGTTCGGTGATTCGGAGATGAAAAGCAGGTTATTTTTAACACATAACCCTGTCTTCTTTAATTTTTGTTTCCTATATATGATATAGATTGGTTCATAATCTATTTCCACTTGAACCATTGGAACATCAGTTGATCTTATAGGTTTGATCGTCAAAGTAAATAAACTGGAGCATGACGATGGTAGTCCTGGTGTTGTCAGACCATTCCAACACTTGGAGTTTACGATTAGGGACATTAGGTAATAAATTTATTTTTGTAAATCTGCATTATAACCAATAATAAAATTAATCAATGTTTCAACCACTTTCTAAACAGTGGTAAAGAATCGATATGCGAAACATTCAATTGGGCCGCTCAGAAATTTGAATATCTCTGGCTTAGATTATGTAACATAGTGGTTCTCATAGTTGTTCTAAGGTTCTGGACACTCTGCAATATGCGAGGTAATTTTTCTATTTTGTATGCTATGTTATATTTTGTTATATTATGTTTTACATGTTAGTTAATTCTAAATTCTTAGGGCACTACCGAGTACATGCACATGGCCCTTTATCCGACTTTGAGTGGCACCCTTTGATTAAAGAAATGTGCAATCTTAGAGACAGGTAAATATAATGAATATATTACATTTTTATATCATCGAGATATCGCGGGTTACATTCTATTCAACATTTATTCTGCGGATCACATTTTATTTAACATTTGTTTTATAATTCGCAGTCTACTTCAGGCATCTGGTGGGATTAAAGTAGAGGATCAGTATGAATAGGATGAATCAGATTCCTCTGGATATGAATCTGTTTAGATCTTATATTAATATCTTCTATTGTCTCTCTATATTAATTGTTACGTAAACTTTTTATATCCACTCGTCTGTCTATACATTAAATTTTAGTTTTTGCGTGATGAAAGTAAATTTTAGCATCTATGTAAACCTAATATCTATGTATCTTTTTCGATTTACCAATATTCACAAAGTAAAGTACTTGATTAGAAAACACCATCTAATCTGATGATATCTACGCATTGACGTCACGTCCGTCAAACCCAATTATTTATTAAATGGGTGTATCAAATCAAAACATCAACTTTGATATATATCAAATCATGAATCTCCCGTATAAATAACTTACCACTTCCAACATCGAATATCCAAATTATACAAAGAAAATTCAAATTCAACACCGATTATCAAGTATTTTCTTTACATGTGCTATTTTTATGCTACAGTCAAACCAGTCTAGTACTAATATCTCGTAAGTCGGTGAATATATGAATTGAACATGGTATTATCGTTTATGTTTACGATGGAAAACCAAATTGCTTCTCCTTGCATTCGTGAGTAGACTCAAAATTGTTTCAGGGGGCATAAGCATGAATCAGTAGTCATTTGATAACAATATAAGATTAAAAACTCCAATCTTAGGACTCAGATAAAATATTAAAGTAAGATATATATTTTCCAGGGAATTAGATTCCAATGGTATCTCATCTCCATCGTATCTAGCAACATTATTTTTAACGTGTATTAACTGATGTTTTAGCAAATAGACAATATACAGATGAAATAATCAAAACAGATAACTTATAATTGGAATAATTAGATAACCAAATTAAATTACAGTAACACTAAAATCCATTTAAATTTAATATTAGTAAAAACGCTGAAGCCTCGTAATCATAATACTAATATAATCCTAATAAAATTGGGACCACCGTAACATCATGTGGCGATTCACCAGAGTCTAGTTTCCGGTAGTTTAATCACAACGAAAAACTCACAAAATATTCCCGCATGACTTGACCAAAAACAACGATCGCATAGCTCTGGACTATTTGCTCATATCTGTACCAAAAATACCATGCTCTCTTAGAACTCACATGCATCGGGATACAAATGGAAGCAAAGAATCGTCATATTCTTCTTCGGTTGGTAATAACACACGCAGCATATATGATCTTCTTAGACGATGCATCAGCAGACGTGAACTCATACGCACCACAGTATCCCTCGTGACACGGAACAAATGACTAAAATCGCGATACATCGCCCTGCGAAGCATGACGCAAATATAGATAGCAAACTCATATCCCATATCTGCTGCCAGTTTAATTCTGAAAATACCTTCCCAGCGTTTACCATAGACGAAATAACATGAGTTCCTTTGATATAAACCGCATATAATTTGCCATAACCATAGCACTTAATCATAAAAGACATCCCATGGATCAACTGTTTATGTGTAAACTCGAACAAATCAACAGATGTGTAGACACTGGATAGTTCCAAAAATTCTTTCAATATTCTGCATGTTTGCTTGAGGTTGAGCAAATCCTCGAGTGATTTTTTTTAAACATGAATGATAATACACTCTTGCAACTGTCTAGGCAAGGAAAGCAACATAGATTCCACCATATTCTGGCTTTTTTCTGATCTCTAAAGCGTAGAGTTTGTTAATTGATTGATATTTTCATATAAATATGGTACACACAAAACAGGTGAGAATATTTTCAAAATATTCAGATAATAATAATTTTATTATATGGATTATTACTTATCAAAATCTATTATCTACATAAGTATAATATATACTTTCCGTATGCAACATGATACAACATCATTATCCCAGTTGCTAATATAAATCTCTTAGATTTATTGTGATTTAAAGTAAAAGGAAACTACCTTTTAATAGAGAGATCACATAAGAAAATACAGCACAGTTGCTCATTCAAGCAAAGAAGACACCATTGCTTGTCCACTTTGCTGATTAAAATATTTTAAAATTTTGGCAACTCTTAAATATGTCTCTGGGACAACGATCATAAGAAGCCTAAACCTGAAAATAATTTAATATATTGATAATCAAACCAAATGTATACAATAGATTTCTTCTAGAAGCACCAATCTCGGGTGCTAAGAAAGTAGATAACATTATAGAAATATATGAAAATACCTAGCTCCCTAGTCCAAAAACAAATATCACACATTTTATAAAATTTCATACAGTCTGAATACTAATAGTCCCACCGTGAATAGGGTGTGCAATTACAGGTTTATATAGGCTTTGATTGGTAACTTAAAAAATGGCGGAATTGCGTTGGCGGAATAGCGAAATAGCGGAATTACGTTGGCGGAATGGCGGAATGGCGGAATTGCATTATGAAATTGCAGAATTGCAGAACATCTGCGGAATGAATTTTAGCTATAGTTTTTATATATTAAACAAATAAATATACAAAATTATGAAGAATGTAACATAATAAAATTACTAAAATAAAGATCATGTTCTTATAATTATTTTAATTATATTAAAATATATTCCCTCTGTTTTTAAAGATATTTTTTTAATAATTTTCTTTTGTTTATAAAAGATAAAACTTCTACATTTTATATATTTTCAAAAAATGTAAACTTCAATAATATTAATTGTATTAATTAAATTAATATTGGTTAATAGTTATGGAAATTGTTTATATTACTAAAGCTGATGCATTAATTGTTAAATATTAATTTTTTTTTAATTTATGTGAAAATTCTAGAAAATTTATCATTAAGAAACAGATGGAGTAAAATTTTAATGAAGTTGTTGAATCCAAACTATAAATAGAATTTTATTCAGTATATAATTTTATATAGTTAACAAAAAATTAAAATAATATTAATTATTT
>KE155985.1:15866-26188 GCA_000411075.1 Sisymbrium irio
TGTAATCTTATATTTTGCTTAATTAATCACTTGATTATTTATTATTTATCAAAACTATAAAATTTGATATAACTATTTTTTTCTATTTTAATTTCTTAATGGTTGCAATTTTAAATTTTATTTAGTAGTTAATCAGTTCATAAGTAGTTATTATTCACTAAAACTATTAAATAATAAATAATATCTTAAATTTAATATTATAATAATAGAGAATATTATTTTTAGTGTGGGATTTGGTATTTGTGTAGGGATGAGAAATACACTGGAACACCAAAACACTAAATTTAGTATTTTTTCAACACAAAATATACTGTTTGTGTTGGAGATGCCCTGAGTCACCCATTAGTATGACTGAATTATTTTATATCGTTCTAAATTACTTGATTTATGGTTTAATAGTAATATAATGAAATTTGGATGATAATCAAACCAACTAAACAAATAACGATCATGTCTGGAAAATATAATTAAACCAACAATTCCATCGAGTCTATAACAAACTAAGACTGCTTGAACACAGTGACTTCTGTTATAGAAGGGTTTAAAAGAACCTGAGTGCAGCCTAAGAAACTCGTCGCAACATAAACTCCAACAGGGGAAAAAATTTATAGAGCTGTTATAATAATTTTCACCTCTATCTACTATTACCCAGGCAACCCTAAAAACGTCAACGATGGTACTGTCTCTGACACTTTCAAAATCGTGAATGAAGTTTTCGGCATAGCCTCCAGTTAAATAGCACGACAAACGACATCTCCTATATAACTGCTATGTTAAATCAAGTTATAATATACTTGATATAAATACACTAAAAGTAGACTATACCTATTATCTTCAACAAAAAATTGTTTCGTCGAGACATCTCAAATTTTAGAGCTCTATCAGAGAAGTTTCCAATGTTCACCACTCCACCAATCAGATCTGTATAACCAAACAATCGTTATCACAATCATCGCGTTGTTATCCAACAGACAATAATAAAATTTATCGGCATATATACTAACAAACACAGCAACTGGTATCTACATTCTCATTCAGAATCATCTTTATATCAACAAATTTATAGAAAGACAGTGCTGTTCTGCTGTAGACATTTAGACAAAGAGTTTATTTTTTATACAAACGAATCGTAAATGGATGACTCGCTGTCTTGAAACCTTCTTTGACAGGTAAAAGATCAAAATCGATCAATAGAATCCAACTGTCTTCATCAAAACGCTCGGCAAATACATCAGTATCATCAGGAATAAAAGTGGCTTGAATTCGATAACCCTGAAAAAAGAGTAACACGCTTATACACTGGCATTGAGTGAGACATGAACACAATACAAAATACCTTCATGTCAGCCAGGATATAGCTCAATGTTTCACCCTCGGCACTAAGCTGCATGAATCGATGTAACACTTTACCCCTAAAATCTCCAAATATGAGTAAGAGGGCTGAGTTCAGAAACATTCGGCATACATAGATCATATTTTCGATATATGGTCTCGGCCAGAAGATGTGACATGGTCGTGATAGTCGAGAACAACGGCAACACCAATTATCAAAAGCAATAAAACAAAAAGGATTCATAACATTTATATACACGGCTAATTTTCCTTTTCCATGATAATTACTAAATTTTGGAAATATTCCATGGATATGTTCGATTCTAGAAATATCTATTTAGAATTTATTTTATACAACCATTAGTATTTAGAATTTTTTTTTTCAACCATTACTATTTATTTAACATTATTATATATATTACAAAGCTACATATCACGTATATTCATATTCAATTTAACAACAACCAAATAATAAATATCTATTCAAAGTCGAGAGATACTTGAAATTTTCACCGAGAAAGGGTATCATACTGTACGTAGTTATTTCCACACGTCTGTCTTTTTTTTTACAAATATGATGAAACATATTTTATATTTTCGCAGCAATAAATACAACTGTTGATAAAGGACCATAATCTTTATAGACTACTAAATATATTTTTTACGAAGATCACAAATATATATTTAAATTTATAATTATCCAATCCCCCCCCTTTTTAATTCTCGTGGTTATGGTAAAAAAGATAGACACGACATATGTATACCTAATATGTTTGAAAACTAAAAAATCCTATTACAATTGGCAAATAATTGAACGCTATATAGCGACGTTGTATATATCACATTGCAATGCGATACTGGTCTGAAAACATAAATAAAAATATTGGTACATAACATATCGAGAGTTCTCAAACAACAGTAAATTAATCGAAATATATTGTCTTTTAAAAAGTTTCGCATCTTTTCAAACTGCAATAAAGGTTATCGATCATCAGCCTAGCCATCCACATATCTGAAAGACGAAAACAGCACACATGTTAGCCAATGCCAATACTACACTTTATAGACACAACCGTCCATGTCGTCCCATCACTGATCCCAATAGTAACAACTTATCTGATTCATGTATGAGGAACATACGATCATTTTTCCAGCATTTGATGAACCAATTATTATAAAAAATGTTCTAAACAACGTACAATTTAAAAATAAATTGAACGTAAATGAATACAGTACCCCAAAAGCACATCCTGTATTTATACGTGTGCCATGCTGATCACCAATTAATTCGAACACGCTAAAAGATTATATTAACATGTCTTCAAACCACGTTTTATAGACATCAACCGTCCATCTAGACCCACCACGAAGCCCCAAAAAATAATAAATAATATTCAATAGACAAAAACAGTCAATACATGACGATTCGTGGGCCATGGAAACGAAGGGTCACGATGCTAACGATGTTTTTAATTTTGTACTTTTGATTTTTAGATAAAAGATATACAATCAAAGTACCGAACAAACTAAAGAAATGGAACGATCTCGAACTAATTTATAAAAATAACTATGGTATGAAAATCAAAAGTATAACCAACTACATTCTACCAAGCCCTGAAATCTCCCCCTGGTACTGTCACCAGCGTGAAAAATATAGCAACCTTTCTCTTCTAGAAACACTCATCACATATGTGTTCTACGTCCTTTGCCCGATCATCGTGCCAGTACATCCATCAATTGTAAGGGGTACATGGGCATGAATAGACCGAGGAAATTACAGAGGACATATACTCATCCTGTTGTTTGCGAAAAGCGTAGTGGTCCGTAACCCATCCCATACGCAGAGCTTCACCATAAATTTTTCTATACGCTAGGATAGATCGTCGTGTGAATAACTTAGACAACAGATCCCTATCACAAAATACCTTCATCAACATGTAATAGGTGTATATCGCTACTGGCTCCCCTGCACCAGTCGCCTGAGCCATTAAATGTGTTCCATCTTCGAACTCATTGAATCGGAAGAAGAGCTGAAGACTTTTCATATAACGGGCCTTTGGATGCTCGTGACGATAGCATCTAAGCATGAATTGTAACTTCAGCCGCCAATCTGCCTGTCCGCAATTCTTACGAAGATTAAACAAATTTTCCGCTCTGTTTACGGAACCATCGTCAGAAACCTTTTTGAGATACTTACATGTTCTTCGGAGACTGAAGAGATCCTGAACAGAATCCCGAACAACATGCATGGCGATTTTAACTGCAAGCTCTTTAGGCAAGGCAAAGAGAGACATTATTTATTCGAAGAATGTGTTTTTAAAAGCTATTTGAGAGGTTGTTAAAAATTTGTCGCAGAATACGAACATAGTGGAATAAGACAAAGTGAATATATAATAAACAGAGAGTTATATTACCGTGAAGAATTCGAAGAGTTACATTGGTTCGCAACTTAAAAGTAAACAAATGTGAAAAAGGAAATAATTAGATAATCACTACCATTTAGAAGTATCTTCTCAATAAAGACTTGCGTGTGTACATATGAATGTTCTACAAAACAGAAAATACATAGGTTAATGAGTAGCTGCACCTTTTCGAGAAAGTAACCGCTGACACTCAAATATACTATATTCCTCGGCACAATAAATATCAAACAACTAATTATGAGGAGAAAGAAAATAAGATAACCAACAGACATACAAACCATCATCATATTAATATAACAATATCAAACTCAGACAAAAGAAACCCATTGGATTGTTTAAAGATAAAATTTTTAAACGAATCAAGTACACCCGTTCAAATAATTTTCGAACAGGTCTACAATCTACATCAACAATCAGGAAAACATATCTAAATATATTCTCGAATCAACAGAAAGAGAATAAATAGCAAACATGAATTTTGACTGATAAACTAATAAATTTCACTCTAACGGTATATATTTCTAAAAATAGACGGCCAGACTTGCTATAAAAAAAACCAGCGTTTTCAACACATCGCTAAAACACAATCACGCGTAAGATTTACATACCAGAAAAACAACTACAAAGCAGCCAATAACATCATTAATGTACCAATTGGACAGATGGATACAATAGCAAAATAGAATCCAATAGTAAGATGAGATAACATATCATAAATTGTATAAAGCCAACAAAAATCCAGTCAAAACAATAGAGATGAGAAATAGAACCATAAAGACAAATGAAAAGATGATCAATCGAACAAATCACCAGTTTATAGTATTAGGGTAATGTATGACACCAAAGAAAAAAAAAATATTACCACTTCTCTCGCCCAAAAACAACGATCACATATCGTAGGAGCCTTAACCTCATCTTCGTACCAAAAACACCAATCTTCGCAAAGATCACACTCGCAGGTATAAATTGAATGCATCATCAGACTACTAAACTCCGTCCTCTTCTTGATCATGGTAGGTAATTGGTAAGTCCATCCCCACCCCCTCTCTACAATTGGCATACTTATGGACCGAATAAATTCCCTCGAAAACAGAGACACATAAGAACCATCGTTCCATAATATCTTTCGAAGCATTGCATAGGTATACAAACCAATAGTAAACCCCTTATCGGCTGACATCTTTATCCTATCCATACCATCACCAATTTTGCCAAAAAGAAAATAATCCTGAGCCCCTTTAATATAGATAGCACATGGATTGTCGTGATCATAACACCTTCTTATAAAAGATTCGCTATGATTCCAATCATAGTTAGTAACAGAAAAAAAGATACACAGATTTGTATGCAGATGGAGACTCAGCAACTTGTCGTAACACTTTGCATGTACCCTTCACATTCAAGAGGTCCTGCAAAGATTTTTTACACTCACTCGATGATATATTCTTGCAATTCTTCCGGCAAAGATAGAAGAGTGGTCTCCCCCATTTTTTTTGTCTCAATCCAATGAACGATCCGATAGCAACAAAAGAACAATCGCTGAATATCTCTTTAAAATATATACTATTGAATAAATAATAATATACAAACCATCAAATTATATAAAACTTCAATTCTATATAACTAGAATAAAGGACATAATCTATGATAACCAATGCGATAATTTAGGAAAAGTGACATTTAATCGATATAAACTAACAACTCCCATTTTTCAATTTACAAATATCAGTTGATGAAGCAAAATATTGTCGTTAGGATATGGACACATCTAAGATACACCAAGAATCAATAAACAGATACATATAGACGTTAAATATACAGCGAAATGTTGATTCATAACCTATAGAATTTAACAACAACACATAAGTCTTGTAATGTCCAAAGTATCGCGACATATATCATACGTAAATGATATAATCACTATATTACGTCCGATTATAAAATAATATACAAAAATATAACTGCTGACTGACATTGTCCAAACAAAGCACCTTTTGCGTGTACGTTGGAAAGCGAAAATATATATTTAGATGTCTAAACTTTCGTAGCCTTGCCTACAATTTTTAAACGTCAAATCTTGTGATAGATTTGTGTATCATTTTTAGATCCGGCATAAATACAGTAAATTATTTATCATATATACAGTATAACTAAAAGTAGCATATATTAAAATACAGCAATATATTTCTAATAACAAAACACACTCGAGAATATAAACAGTCAGTTCAATAAAATATAAAATGAATATGGAAGAAGACTATTTTGATTCTCTTCCCTCATCATTATCACCGACAGACTCGGAATCTCTATCATCATACTAGTCGTCGATTTCACTCACTCCACCAACTCTCATTAGACTGGAAAATATATTATAATCATAAAAGAAATTGTGATATAAACATTGCGAATCATGTAATTGTTAAAATAAGGAAAAGTATCCTATATAAGATTAAAATTACCTATCTCTGAGATTACACATTTCTGGAATAAATGGAAACCATACAATGTCCGATATTGATCCATTCGAATGAACTCGGTAGTCCCCTATAAATGTTAAAAGTTTGAACAACAATCTCAGTACATTTTTCCACGGAACTATTGAATACGCGAGGGAATATACTATCAAAAACTAACCACTGATGTTGCACATTCTCCAGAACCTCAAGGCAACAATTGGATTTCCAAACCTGCGACCTAAAAGCCACATAATCTCGAATTTGTGTGCAAAATTATCCCATGCATTGCATATAAGCTCCCTCCCGTTTTTTAGAAAGTTGAATAAACGATAATAACAAACATATTAAGTTTATAAATTAAAATATTCACTTAGGAAAATGTTACCCAATATCACGGATAGAAAACTGCAAAGTCGTGAAGAGAGGACAGTAATGAGGATTTCCCTCGTCATGTTCAATTTTATTCACCTTTACTATCAAACCTATAAGGTCAACTGATAATCCATACATAGATAGAAATAAAAGACCTTACATTACTCTAAATAAACAAAAGAAAATAACATAAATTAGAAAGAATGCAAAAGAACCTGCTCCGCATCTTCTGTAAGCCAAAGCATCTATTACGTTGTCAAATTGGATAAATATATACTTCAGAATAGGTGGCCTCGCTACACAGAAATTGTGTGTAGTTTCGTCAGTGAAATAGAGATGAATCGGCAGAGTTGAAACAC
Source organism: Sisymbrium irio (assembly GCA_000411075.1). NCBI lineage: Eukaryota > Viridiplantae > Streptophyta > Magnoliopsida > Brassicales > Brassicaceae > Sisymbrium > Sisymbrium irio. The sequence goes on from KE155985.1 coordinate 22,809, forward strand.
GTTTATAAAAAGACGAACGCTGGATCTCAAATTTAGTTAGAAAATAACATTGACCCTCTTTGAAATCGTTTTTATATTTATCTTCCAAATATCGAGGAATAGTTGCTTCGAGTGTTTTGTCCTAGATATCAACAATATGTATATATGAGGAAGATTTTTAAAAAGGTAGAATCTAAAAAAATATATATAATATAGAAATAGTCACAGTACGATCACAGAAGATGAACATGCGGCAAGCACTAAAAACCATAACTGTATCCTGGTAATCTCTCATAACGCAGAAACAGATCTTCGATTTACACAGTGAAGTTACCTCCAAATCAGTTAAATCTACAAAAGACATAATTGGTGGTGCGCTAGATGAAGGAACGAAGATTAGACTATTTCTGTAATAGAAACCGGAAACAAAAAGGTCGAAGACAACTGTTATAAAATATACCGAATCGTCACGATAATAATACTTATTTGTCCACCAAAATGAGAAATCTTAAAACTTAGATCACACTGAGATTCCCAAAACACTAAAGATCACCCACTCCTTATTTATAAACGGGCCTACCATATGGTCCGAAGCAACGATACTAAGGCCTCAACTAACAGTTACCGAAATTCAAATAAGATTAGGTTATCACTAATAAAATTTGAGGACGGGCCTGTAGGCTCATTCAGAATCGTTTTTGATCACACAACTATTAAAAACCGTTTAGTCAAATAATAAGTTATAAGAATAGCATTTCATATCCAATGATAAAATAATCATATCCATCGACTGCAAGTTAACAGGGACTACATTGGGAACCAAGAATTTATAAATATATTGTTAACATGGAAAATATTTTAAAGATAATTACATATTGTTATCATCATTTATTAGAGATATCAGAACACCTTCAGAAAAAAAAAATTAGATAAGATAGACAATATAATGATCATTCACAGCCTTGAATAATTCGACGTTGAAAATCATCCACTTCACGAAAAGGAGGGTCTATCAAAATCTCTGTACATTCATACGCAGACAATGCTACCCAGACACCTTGTAACTTACAGATGTTTGTAAATCTGATAATGCATACAACCATACATCTTCTATAAAACGCAAGATCAGCGAGAAGATAATCAGAATGATCCTTTCCAATTAAAACCATTAGATGTGAACCCCTATCACAACGAATTCAATAATTATTTTGAGATGTAACGTTGTCATATAATACTATTAATTAAACACTTACATCCCATCTCCGAGCTTCATATATACACTCCCCCACTCACTGCTACGATTCGTAGATTTCATTATTGGTATAAATCTGCCAACTCTGTGTACCTGACCAATCAAATCTAAACAACGCTATAACTACAACCACATTTCATTACAGATTAATAACGACAAAAGCATGGAAAATTTATCACAAAATATAAGTCACGTAAAGATAAGCGTCAAAGCAATTAAGCTTACCGTTGCAGTACTAGGATCACGAAAACCGCCGTGAATATCGCCAAAACTAACAAACGATAGATAATTGGATAAACCACGACACGAAACATTATCAACCGATGTCCCCGAGTGTAATTTGATCCTGCAATCATGACGAGTTACTCTGAAACTTCCCTTGACAGTCTTTAGATATAAATCTCTCAGAATAATCCAGTCTTCTACGTCAAGTCTTCTCAAACCAACACTCTCGATGCCATCACTTAACACAGCATGAATCTTGTCACCCTATAAATCACGTCAATAATAAACATCTAGAGATAATAAACTGTATTCGTAATCAATCAACCACAAAAATTTAAAACTGATACATGTTCATCAGGGAGAACAAAATTCAATGTTCTACCATATTTCTTAGAGTGTTCAAATTTATGAATAACTTTAACGCAGATTCTCGACATTACAACGTTTGGATTATAAACTGAAAATAATAGAAAAACAGATATATCAACTTCCTCGCAAAACCAATGACAACAAAAATACATATGTAATTCGAACATACCAGTTTAGCAACACCGACATGTTTTCCAAATAATCTAAATGTATTCACACAAAAATAAAGAGAGACCTGTCTGAAAGCCAATTATTCTAGGTCTATATCATTACGTGAAAATCTTAGAGCTGTTTATATAAAAAGCTACAAAACCCCATATCAACACGGTTGAATATTTTTATAATCTCTTAGGACAATGGGTCAAAACCAGGCCACTCAAGTGATTCAACTCCTAAACTATACGAAAATACATACAGATTAGTCATGTAAAATGGGCCAAGGCCCGACCATTATTATTCCGATGATAAGTAATGGTTCTGTGAAACTCTCAACATGATGGTTACAAACAGAGAAAAACTATAACTATAACCATTATTATATGATTAATGGTTTATATGAACGTTTTAAAGACTAAACAATGCAAACAACATATGCACCTTAAGCAGAAACGACGACATAGCAAACATGAACAGCGATACAGAATTCAGGAACATGATTATCCAAGAAACTCGATGTTTCAATGAGAATACATCAGCAAAAATGATACACTCGATCTGATGTAAATACCAATAGAATATTATAAAAAGCCCCAATTTATAGTATAATAATAATTGTTATCTATAAAAATCTCTGACTATATAAATTAAATAATCAGACTCAAATATGACCTAAACAGTCTGTAACACTTCATCGTAAACAACATTCATCATTTTCTGCTGTGGTTTTTTGTCCTTATCAGTGATCAAAATCTTCAATCCAGACCTGGAAGTAACCCTCGAAACAGCGACAAACAACTGTCCATGAGCAAAAACAGGCCTTGGTAGATACACACCAACATTCGCCAGTGTCTGACCCTGACTTTTATTATTCGTCATTGCAAAAGCTAACGTCACTGGGAATTGCTTGCGTCTCATCCTAAACGAAAATCTTTTCTCTGTAGGCGAGAGATAAATCCTAGGAATATGGACCCTGTTTCCAACCTTGCTACCGCTGATGATTTTCGCTTGAATGACATAATCAGCCATATTTGTGACGAGTAACCTATTTCCGTTACATAAACCTTCTTCAGGTTGGATATTTCTGAGCAGAATGATATGAGCGCCCTTTTTCAGCCGTTGACAATGATATCAATTCAAAGATATTTAAACAATTTAGCCGTTAATTCTGGAAATGTGGGTTTTGACCCCAACACATATGAAACAAACCCAGAAAATATCAATTCAAAGAAGAAGATGTGTAAATTTTATTAAAAATCAATGAAAGAGAAAAGTTACAAAAGAAAAAATCTTTGAAGAAGATGATTATCAACAGTAATATCGATAGATGGAAGACAAATCCTCGATGAAGAAGATGAAGAAGAACAAATTTTGGGATTGATATCCAGATCTGCGACAG
>KE155985.1:43878-59643 GCA_000411075.1 Sisymbrium irio
AGATCCTTCAAAGAAGGAGGAAGAATATCCGAATTATCCTGAAAACATAACATAAAGACACATATTATATAATATATCAGCTGTAAAGTACTTTAAGTTACTCAGCCAAGGCATACAACAACCTCTCCAACGTCTTCATAGATTTCTTCCGCAGTCTTTTCAAGCAGCTGTCGAGCAAGAAGATCAAATACAAGAAAATTCGCGGATCCACCGATAGAGTCGGTCATATCAAGACTCAGGAATAGACTGTAATCAAAAGACAGATAAACGTTATAATATAGCTAACACTCTCCTACACATGCATCTGTCGACTACACGGAGTATACACTACCTAGCTGTCACGGCAGAGACATCAACTTTGCATGTTAAACATTTCCAGACAGGTGATCCTTCTTCACCAAAGTCGTCTGGATACGGAAAGACTTTCTTACTGCAACGCTTACAACTGATGTAGTACCAAGAAGTCTTGTTTTGAATAGACCAAATAGTCGCCATCGCCACACATAGGATTCAACAGGAATAGAAAATTGTATAATCTATGATATGTAACCTAACCAATTCTCGATGACATAGTAAGCTAGATTAAAGAGACCTTGTTTGCAATCCCGATCTCGTCCAACGTCATCCTCGGATTAACATCAAAGAACTTGTCACGTAGAGATCTACCAGATGATTAGAAGATAGATCTTCTGAAGGTGTCAGAATATACTTATCTGAATCTAACCTGAGAATACCAAAAACCATCAATAACATTTTTACAAATCAAGAGAGATAATGAATTTATTCTCACAAACAAAACATCAATACATAGATCGGAATATATTTACGACGGCGATGTTCGGGTCCATCAGTATACGCGTCGTAGTAAATGCATTCGAGATACTCAGTTGACCTACAAATTGTCCAATATTTTAAACAATCAATGCCGAGAAGACAAAAATCGAAGCGAAACAATACATTAAACATAAATAAAGATATACGCTGATATTATTTGATGCATGCAAACCTTATCACACAGACAACAACATCGCCTTTGCTCGACCCTGTATACTCCGATACTTGTTTAGCATAATTATCCCAAAGAGTAACCAATAAATCCAAAACACTGAAACATTGGAAAGAAAGTTAGTGTAACGCCAGTAAAATATTTTAACCCAACACCGACAATTAAAAAATATGATGCAAAATAAGGAGAGAGGCCGGACATACTTCTCGTCTCGAAGCTCAAGCCTCAGTCAAGAAACTTTCATCTTTTTCTGTGAGATATTCTCTTCAATGTGACTAACTCGTATTTTCTGACCAATAACATCTGACACAATAACAAACGTCGTGATAAACCAAATGATGATTCTGGAAACAAAAGGAAACTTGAATAACAGAAAACACACAAACCAATCAGGTATCGTTTATCCAAATCTCCCGATAACACTTCAGGGAAACTCTTTATGTACTTTTCAGGAATGTCCACGGGAAAATCCAGACACGGCTTAACAGAAGTAGTGGCATAGAAAACCAGTATATAATGTGATCTACTCGTATGATAATCACTATAATAATCAACAACTTTGAAAGTATTCATGAACACAGATTCCCTTCGACCATGTAATCCTTAAAAGCCGGAACATCATCTTTATCGATAGTAGCATGTATTCTGTCACCCTTAAAAAATAAAAAAGGAAATACCGTTTTTTTAAGATACCAATAAGAGGAACAAAAACACCGAAAAACACTGCATATCCAGCACACAACATATATACAACCAAAACCATGTTAAGTGCACTTCCTCTCTTCCCCTTGAATCCATCACGAGTTCTGGTAATATGGCCTTTATCTTAAAACTATCGGAAACAGGAGAGAGATCTCTGATGAGCAACGAGGGCGACGTTTTCCTTTTGAATATCGACATCGCTAAAAAATTAGAAAAAATATAAGATACAAATCGTCAAACCAATCACATGAGTATTTATATACATACTAAGTCGACCGAAAAAAATAAAAAGTTAATAATAGTACTGATTGGTAAATTTATAAAAATTTAAAATCATACATCAAATAGGAGATATTTAGATACAATCAATCAACAAAACTTTAAAAAGCAACTGTACATATAAATAAATCAAAATATGTAAGTTATACAATTATATTAACAACTTAAAACCGTCAAAAGATAGTTAGATAAAGTCGAAAATACGCCACTGGAAATAATTTTAGGGTTTCCACCACCCCAACTGTTGAAAAATATAAAAAAGCAAGTGTAAAGATAAACAAAGAAAATTATGTAAACTACAAAATTATATCAATATGTAAAAACTGCATAAAGGAATGTAGATAAAGTCGAATATACGTTCATCCCAAAAAATTTAGGGTTTCCACAGTTCCGACAGTAGAAATACAGGAATATAACTTTACGAATTGGTAGATTGTCTACTCATTATTTATCACATGAAAACAAAATATTAATATTTATAGTCAGGAAAAAAATATACACACTAATACATCCACAACTGTAGATTCACCGAAATTATCTGAACGCGTGTACCGCCGCATAATCTTTACGACTGTAGATTCACCGCAAAACAACGGTCCGTACCCCAGCGTGCAACACGGTGGTGGATGGTCACAGGACCAATACACGATACCGTCACCCTAAAGTATCTAAAAACCATATAAAATAAGACAGTGTTGAATCTACACAGTATCCTTTTTTCTTTTTTTTCAAAATAAAAAAGAATACACCATCAAAGCAACGAAAAACGAAGACATAGAACGATCTTAAACCAATATGTATGAGTACACAACATAGAGAATAAATCGGAGCGATGAAATCAATAAGAAAGTGAAAAAAAAATCAAATACATAAGAGTCCGTGCCCCATGTCAAATCAATCACCAGTTACTCGTATCTGGCGACGCGACTACACATAAAAATTTATAAAATACCCCAAGCTCAACCATCCAGATACAACTATCGCACAACCGACAATCTTCGTTACCAAAGTTATACCAGAGATCCCATGATCTATAATGACTGCAGCTGCAACCATACACTAATGGCAGGACAGAATCAACAAAGTCGATTATTTTGTTCTCTAGAACATGCTCCATACATGGCCATTCCCATCCCCGAAGCATAATAGCAGAACTGATATCCTGAAAAACATCCCTTGTCAATCCCAAGTCGGTAACATCACAATTCAAAAACGACTTACAAAGCATAGCATAAGTATATGTGGCAATCAGGCAACCACCATCCGAAACCAACTTGATGTTACGAAGGCCTTCGTCATGTTTACCATTCAGAAAATAGTCATGAGTTCCTTTTATATAGACCACACAATAGTTACCTGACTTGTAGCATTTTTCCACAAACACCGCTCCATTTATCCACTGAACCTACGACAACGAAAATAGATCGACCGGTGCATAAACAGCATCTAGCTCCGTAACACACTTGAGATCTCTACAGCTGCGACGCAACGTAATTAAATCTCTGATTGAATTTTTACAAACTCGTATGACAATTAACTCCTGCAGCTCTAGCGGCAAAGAAAGGAATCTCGATCCTGCCATATTTCAAGTGAGATATGAATTACGACCATAGACAAACGGTATATATACAACACGACAATTTACACCTTTTTATTAAATTTGTTATATATATGATATATATCAACCCCAGTAATATTGGTTAACTTTATTATGATTTATCATATCCATTTATGGAAAATATACAATTAGTTACCGGCAATAACAATACGATGAAGATATAATTATGAGATACTCACATTTAACGATTTACCTTTGTCTAAACAGACATGGATATCATCTATATATCATATACGTACACCCTTTTTTATACCCAAGTAAACTAAATAACGATTTGATATATTTCCTCACGATATATATATATAGCACCTATATATCATATGCGTATAAACTTTTTCACACTAAAATAAAGTAAACAGCTATTTGACATATTTCCTTATATCTACATCGTACCAAATGAACGCTAACAGAATCAAATATAATAAATAAATTATGTCGTATTATAAATCTAAACATAAAATATATAATATTCCAATGTACCAAGAGGCACAATTAGACAAACGCAGTAGCAATAATAAACATCCTCGCAAAACAAAATATCACAATAAACAAATAATCACTCTTCATTTTCGATTGCCTCAAATTCTTTTCACATAGTATCAGCCTATGGAATAGATGGTTCCAATGCAACATGTGTGCAATTATAAGCAGCCGTGACAATCCATGCACCTATTCCACAACACATATTAAACAAGTTAAAATAACATATACTACAACTAACATGTGTAATATTACAGATATAAGCACCTTCCAAAACCTCAAGCTTCGCAAACTGCAGCATGCATATAACGATGTTACTACCACAGCGCGACAATCCACTTAGGAAATCTCGAACATAACGCTCAGATAATCGGCAGGATATATGGCATCCACTGCGAAATTAATATCAAACAAATAAACTAAAAATAGATTAACAATAAACAATCGAACCAAGAACAGCCGAAGATCAAAATAAAAAAAGTAAAACATGGCACCTCAAATTTTCAAGCTCAAGATATATTTCATCTCCAATGAAACTACTAAAGGAGTGCTCCCTACGAACATAATCACCAACACACATCAGGCAACCAATTACATCTTCAAAATACAGAAAATAAACAAAAATCATGAATGAGATGAAGTCCAGATAATCACGGTGATGAAACGCTAATAATAAGAACACTCACTAATAGAAAACATTGTGTTGCATGCACCAGAAAGAACAGTTTAAAATTCAGCAAAACTCGAGAATTGGTTAGGGTTTTTAATATCTGACTTATAAAACACTGCCTCTGGTTTCTACTCTATACTGAAAGCGTTAGGAGCAGGTCTAAAAGAACCCATGGTGAGTATCACTGAAAATTTTGAAGTACGGCTCAGTCACCTTCTTCGACCATAGATGCAAAACTACGATTATATCCACCGATATCTATATACATGATCTTGTTTCCCTACAAACAGGCATAATCACAAAATAATCTAACATTTTAAATCTGTCAAAGTACACACGATGTCGAAACTACAAAATTATCTAGGTGTACAGAATACCATGTCATCGCAAAGGACCAGAACTGTAGATTTCACCAAAATGATTGGAACGGGTGTAGCGTCGCAGAATCTTTACGCAAACTCCCAAATTGTTCATGCCCAAACACAGAAATTAGAGACATATTGAAACCTAACGCAGAACACAAAATAACAATGTTAGTTTTTCACAAAATGCACATAATAAACCAATATAGCGGTATCAAACCAATTGATCTACTGTGGAAAATAAACATTATCTATTAAAAAATCTAAAGATCATATGTACAACAAATGTGAAAAAACACCAACAGATACGGAAGTATGAAACAAAGGTACACTTTTCGATATACTACTTTTAAACCATACTATTGCTGATACAATAAATAGGATCAGAGTAAAACAAAAAAAAAGACGTTAAGAATAAACATGCAAAACACAAAGCATACCTTAAAAAGTAAAACAACTCTACTGAACCCTAAGCTCAAAGTAAATCGTAACAATGCAACACAAGGACGCGTTATTTATATGATTGCTAAACAAAGAAGTGTTGTTTATATGTTAAAAAAATAGAACCTACCCATAACTATATTTATTTTAAAATGATAAAAATTGCAAATATTCTATTTGATCCAAAAGATTTGAACAATTTCCATTTTTTATTACAAAGGATAACCAAAAAAACATACCCTATAATTTCATGAATTATAAATATTACATATTCTAAGAAACGATAAACATTGAAAATATTCTATATCGATCCAAAATTTTTGAACAATTTCCATTTTTTATTACAAAGGATAACCAAAAAGGATATACCCTATAATTTCATAAATTATAAATATTACATACTCTAAGAATTTCCATGTCTAATACACAGGATAATATAATATAATATACTATATTATCTTCTAAATTCATCATCACCCAGATGATCCAATATCTAGAGTTTACATAACAACACATAAAACTGATCTCATATATTTTTCATTTATGATTATCGAGACAACAACAAAATCGTATTATTTTTAATACAAATACCACGATGTTCTGTCGAAACTATACTCAGTTTTGTATATATTAATTCGCAGATACTTAAATCAGACTATATGATCGTCACCATAACAGAATCCATATTTAGTTCAAATTGTACATAACTTCAGACAAATCATTGCATATCATAATCAACTCAACTCAACAGAAAGCTACTCATACGAATTATCGCCTTGTTTTTAATACAATACCACAAAATATTATCTTATCGAAATTATATCATAGAAAACGACAATTAATCAAACTACACTAAATACATTAATCAGATAACTTTGTCAATAAAAATTAACCGTCATTTTATTAATTAAAAAATTAAACTCTCATATTACAGAACGATGCAATTAAGAAAAAATCTATCGAAAAATAATCAATGATAAATTCCCGGCCATCAAGGAAGTCAAAATTGTTTTCATCAAGCTACCAGTTTGGGCGCTTCATGCATGCAGTATCCGTTCTTCTTTTCTTACGGGAGAACCTACTCACAAAAACTTATATAACTTACTGCTCATATCAGACGCCAAAGACAAACAACTCCGCCTGAACACCGATATAGGAAACTTAGAATCGGGGTTGATACTTACAAACATCAAAGTCACAAACAATGCATGACGGAGAATAGATAACCAAAAATTTTAAATTACCTTCTATGAAGTACCTCTGTTTTCGTACAACCCACGTATCCAGCAGAGGAGACCAGACGAAGCTACTAAAAAAAACTGCATCAGAGAATACATCAGTGATACAAACCACAATCGAATACATTATAAAAGATAACATAACCAAAACAGACTATTTTTTAGTAACATCAACAAAAACGTAAGGAGTAGTATAAGGCCCCGTCTCTAATGGACTAGATTGCATCGAAGGATGTATAATATCTGATCGATTAAACGTTTCTTTGCTTGAACCTCTACTACGATAGTATGCTGGAAACCCTACAAAGACAAATCAAACAAAAATGCACAGTCAACATCGACACAGAAGGAATATCGTTAGTATCAACAATCAACACCAGCACAAATCACATAAAAATTATATCAGAATCACAACAAGCACAAATCATAAAAAAAAAAGAACATTGGATTTACCCGCCGCATCGCCACTCAGTTCCCACGTAATCATGACCTTTCCTGGATATCCAAATATGTACGGCGAAGAGCACATAGACAATCGATCATGGAAATATAGAAACATACCTCGAACTATTAAAGCCGATCAGTATGAAAGCGCTGCAGATAATAATATAATCCAACCCTAAACCTTGGCCGACATGTTACCGATTGAAAAAATAGGAAAAGATGCTATTTATACATGAATATAGAACATGCCTTATTATTTATCTAATTAGACGATAAATACGAATAATAGGAATATTCTCAGACCAAAACATATATGAATATAAAACATGTCTTATCAACGATAAATATGAATAATAGGAATATTCTTTGGCAAAATCATATGGGAATAGGAAACATGCATTATTATTTATTTAATCAGACGATATTTATGTATAACAAGAATATTCTTCGCCCGAACAATTTTGATGTATATCAGCAAATATATACACATTCCATATCAAGATAATATCACCTATTATTCACATTATTTTCTATAATTATATCCGATTTTTTTTTAAAAAAAAAAGAAACGATTTTTTAGTGATGTGAAAAGACAAAAAAAAAAGCAACTTTCCATTTGTTTTCATTAATGGTAGATTAGTAATTTCAATTTTAATTTTCATTGTGGGCGCAGAATGCTTCAGAAATATAGATATGATACGTCTTTAAAAACGTTATAATAGGGTTAGGTGGTTGAATTTTATTTATTCCTGCGACATTTACAAAAAAATTCATTGGTCATCAAATATTTTTTCCTCTTTTGTTCCTCCTTACTCAAAACCTAAGATTCTAATTCGTGACAATGTTTTAGGAAAATAAATTGGAAGAATTTGTTGTTCCTCCAAATTAATACCAATCAAAGAGAAAAAAATTTATGGTTTTTTTTTGACATGGGTCTCACATCATTCATTTTGTTCCTTCTATTTTAATGAACTAAAAAATAAATATTTTTCTCATCAAATTTGATGAAGAACAAAATTTTCTACTTTTTTATTTTTTTCAATTCCTAAAACGAAAATTTAGTCAATTTATTTTCCATTTTCCATTATTTTATAGGTTACTAATCTAAGTCTAATTTTGATTATTCTTCCCCTTGGCCTTTCCCTCCACTTTGCTTGATTTTCATAATTTCTGCCTAATCTGACTCTCTCCCAAGCAAATCTCAGACCTAAATTCAAATTAAATCTCATACCTAATCTTGTCTTTTCCTTGTCTGGTCCGTCTTTACTCACTATCCTAAAATCTCACTATTTCGGACCAAATGCATAGCAATCTTACTCTTTCCCTTTCTGAACTATCAGATTTGTTCACCTCGTTCCGGAAGAAATCCACCCCTTTGCTGAATCCCACTTAACCAAAGGTGAAATCGTAGTTTATAATTAAAAAATATAAGAATTTGTTCATAACACAAATTAATCATGTTTATTTCTTCATTTGTAGTGATATAGGGTATGTGCATGTTAAATTCAACAGTTTTTATTTAACTGACTACTCTTTTAATTTGCTGGAAGATTTCATTCGACACTAATTACGTGGAATGTATCCATATGAAATCAATTTCTTTTATTTATTTACTGATTTTAGTTAAACCCACTTTAAACGAAATTGATTTCTTGATTTGTAGTTTTCTCTTAAATATTTATTTGAATTTAATCAATTTATAATTTTTCTTTTGTTTATAGTTTAACTAAAGGGTTGATTGGTTCATCCATTACCATTCGCAAACGTAACATTTATGGGTAATAGCAGTTACTATCTTTTCAAAACAGTGGTACAAAACGTTTTTCACCGATCTGTATTGCTCAAAACCTCTCAAACTCAAAACCTGCTTTTCACCAGCATTTGCGTTTACGGATTGATAATGAAAAAATAAAATAAAAAATTTATTTTAAAAAATGATAAAACTTTATTTAAAATATAGAAGTATACGTAAAATAAGTAAGTTGACTACTACAAAATATAAAGGTTTTAAAATTTAAAATCTGAATATTATAATAATAAAATTTATAAATATATTTAACACTTTATATATATATGATATATATATATGCATATATTAAAAAAATTAAATCATCTAAATATATATAAATCTAATAAACTATAATATTTTTGATCTAACATTAATTTTTGTACAAATGAGCCAGTATCTCTAATTAAATTATAATATTCATCCAAATTATTAAAAAATACATATTAATAATTATTTTAAATTAATGATTTAATATTATATTATAATAATAGAAATTTTGATGTTTTAAATAATTATATAATATGTTTAAAATGTTATTTTGGTGTTTAACCGGTATTGCATCCACTAAACCACGAGTCATAAGTATTTCGTAAAAGCAACTGTTTTCAACCGTTGAGCCAGTCATACAACCCACTTAATAGCGCTTGAAACGTCAATCACCCACTTCAGTAAACTTTCACAGCCGCAACTGTACCGCTGCGTTTAAGTAAAAAGAACAAACTGTAGTATCTCACTTAAATTTTATCTATTTATCACAGATTGTTATGTCTTGTTGTTCTGGTTTAATATGACTGTGTTAAAATTATTGGAAAATTACTAGAATACCATGAAACATTGCCTATATTACTAGATTACTATAAATATTTATAAAATTACTATTTTTCAACCCTAGTAAATAACGATAAATGTCTTTAACTAAAAATGATTTAAATTATTAAAAAGTTCATGTCACTAATAATTATAATTCATGTCATGTCCATAACTCAACTGTGTATTTTTAGATAACTCAGTCGTATCGTAATTAAATAATTCAGCAAAACATCAAATATACCCCTAAAATTAAAGGATTAATTACTAGATTACTATTAAACTTTGCCTATATTACCAGATTACTATAAATCTTCCAAAATTTTTTAGTAACTTTGTATAATCCTAGTAAATGACGATAAACACTCTTAATTAAAAAACAAATTATTTAAATTATTAACAAATCCATGTCACTTAATTATTATTCATGTCATTTATGTCTATAACAAAATCTTAACGTTAAGTAAAAACAAATATCAATAACTTATAGAGATTATTAATTTATCAAGCATTAATTTTTAAAGGTTCTTATAATTCAAATATAAGCCATGATTTCTACACTTTAAACGCTAGACCTTAAATTCCAAAAGTCAGCCGTGAAGTTCTTAAAAGTCATCTGTAACTACCTCCTACAAGTTCAGCCATCAAGTGCAATGTATACCGCGACGTTTCGTATTTTAGGCGGAAAAATCAGTCAGACCTCCATAACTCAGCCATATCAGTTAGATAACTCAGCCGTATCATTTAGGCGGAAAAAGTGTAAATATGTATAATCTCGAGACGTTTACTATCTCGAGATATGTAACTCTCCCATGCATTTTCTTAAATCTTGTGACATTTAAAATCTAGAGATGTTTACAATCTCGAGACATATAACAATTAAAACCTTAATTTAAACAAAATTCATAACTCAGCTTTATCGTAATTAAATAATATACTCAGTGTAAAAAAACCATAACTCACCTGTAATACAAAAAATCCTAATCTTTAGAGGTTTCTACTTTTTTGTGGTTGACAAGCAAGCGGAGAAAAGCATGATTTGTTAGCTACAACCGGCGATGAATACATATATGTTTTTCTTAACACAATTACCGGAAAAACAATTACCGGATCCATATTGAAAACACTCAAAAAGGAAAAATAAGAAGAACAACAAGTACAAGAAGAAGACGAAGAAGAAGATGATGATGAAGAAGATGAAGAGACGGCGGCGGTAGATGAAGTACCCTAATATGACTGTTGTAACATTACTGATGACATGGCAACTAAAACCTGATGACATGGAAAATCGGAGCTTTCTGACATGTAATATATGTAATTATGCTAGCAAATATTAAGTCAGCCGTATCGGAAATTAAATCAGCCGTCAAATGTATGGTATTCTAGTTATTAATATTTCGCTAATAAATCCGCCGTAATTGGGTTGTGTTTATTGTAACCCAAACTAATTACAGCTGATTTACGTAACTCAGCTGTAGCTACCTTCCATAAGTCAGCCAGCCGGATTACGTATGTCAGCCGCATAGTAAAAATAACTCAGCCAAATTTTCTATATATCAGCCCTCTATTGTATAAATCAGCTGTAACTTATGTTTGTAAGTCACCCGTTCTCCAATAAGTCAGCCAGAATTTTTAAAAATCAGCTGTAACTAATTACTGAATTATGTTCATAAGTCAGCCGTGATCGAATAAGTTAATCAGATTTTTGTAACTCAGCCATAACTAAGGGCTGAGTTATGTTCATAAGTCAATCGTGCTCGAATCAGTCCAACCATATTTTTATAACTCACCATAACTATTGGCTCAGTTATGTTCATAAGTCAGCTGTTCTTTAATAAATCAGCCGAGATTTGTAATTTAACCACAAAGTAACCATAACTCAACATTAACGTACCCATAACTGAACCATAGTTTTTACGGCTGAGTTCATTAATACACACCAGCGATTTCCTACGTGGCGCCGGTTTTTTGCTTACGTGACAATAACATTTTTGTAATAAGTTTTTTTCACAACATAACAAAAAGACACGCTGGGTATTTACAAAATTGCTAGTAGTAAAATAAGTTTTGTATGGTTCTAGTAATATCACCTAATTTCTATAGTAGTTAAGTAAACTTCCCAAACTTAAAAAATTGTTAAAAGTTATAATTAAACTCCTTTTATCAAATATCAAGTGAATACAAATTAACAAAATGAAAAATTTACAAGTTGAAACTCTAACTTGATCTTGAGATATATGTTGTCTTACAAGTACTTCAAACTTTACCTATAGATATAAGTTGAGACCATAAATCATATAGAATAAAATATGAATAGTAAAATCTCTATAAATTAATAATGTTAAGACTCTAAAACTTTATTAATATACAGAGTTATTAATTTATTAATCTATAATTTTTATGACAAAATGATGTTATTTAAAAATCTACTAATTAAAAATGATTTATACTTACTTAAAGTTATGAAGATAAATTTTTTATTACGCTAACATAGATTTAATAACATATATTGAATATCCACATAAAAATGATATATGTTCATAAGTTTAAAATGTCTAAAAATCATAACGTACCCATAACTCAGCCATGATACTTAACGACTGATTTCATTAATATAAATCAGTGATTTTCTATTTGGCACCGATTTATTGCTTACATGGCAATACCATTTTTGTAATTATATATGTTTATTGTCACAACATAATAAAAAGACACGCTGAATATTAAAAAAAATGTTAGTAAAAAAAAATGTTTAATATGGTTTTAGCAATATCACTTAATTTTTGTGGTATTTAAGTTAACTTCTCTAAAAGTATTTGTATTTGTGCTTGATATGAGCTATTATAAAATAGATAAAGGTTGAGTCTGGTTGCCAAGGTACTGACGTGACTGTTCGTACACATCCGTATTAATTTCATTTCATGATTAAATGCTCTAAATTTTTAATTTGCACTTTCTATTAACTTATAGGAATAGCCTTGAATATGACCAAGGAGCAATTAGGTTTGTGTTTGATTCACCAAGAATTTATGGTAATCCATCAGAAATATTCTGGCCACAGCAGATCTACATCTATTCCTTCTTATCTTGTCAGATATATATTAAAGTGAGGGTAGTTGTGATCTTCTTCTCTTCTTACACTGTATATTATGGTAGAAGTATTTAGAAAGAGTATTCATACTTATATGTATCTATGAAATACATGTATGATGCTGTGATCTATACATATATAAATTTATGTATACATATATATATTGATCGTTGGTGTGTGATACACCTAGATCTACGCTTAGGTTGCTGCGACTGAACATGATTTTCTTGTGTTTGAGGCTTGTTTATGGGTGATTGCATTGTGTGGGGTAATGGCATGTGTGAAACAGGAGTAGTTGAGACTGGTTTGGTTAATATTAACCTGTTTATTGAAGAACTACGGAAAACAAAGATTTTAAAAGTAGAACACTATTTTATTATTGAAAAATTAAATGAGCAACAAGAAATAAGAGGCTATCAATCGATTTATGGACTATGTTCATCCTCAAGTGATCGACTACTTAAGTCTATGTTTGTTTGTTTTGCTGTTGGATGGTTCTGTTCAAGTCGACACTCTTATATTTATAAAAGGCTATTGTTTACCCTAAATTTATTAAAATTTTCAAGTATATCTTGCTTTCTTACTTGATAAGGTTGATCTTAAATCCAATGTGCTTATCAAGTATTTTTTTTATTCGATAAGTCATACTTATCGAATCTTGCCTTGTGAATTTGGCCTCACAAGTCTTGCTTTGTGAATCTTTCCTTCCATTATTTAAGAAGTGTCATCTCATTGAATCCACGCCATGGAATGTAAGATGCACAATCGATGATTACCACCGCTTATCGTCATCTATACTAGCCAAGTTTGACTAGGTCAAACCTAATGTTAAAATTATCCCCAATAGAGACACTGAGACATGTCTATGTGTTGGTGTAATGTAGGTTGGGGTGTTCCGGGAATTACACTCCTATAATTTGGACTATGGTAAGGGATGAATGGTTCATGCCAGAGTTGGGGCAGGCTCATGCGCATCTTGAGGATAGATAATGGATGTGTCCACTTGATTTCCACTGGTAGGGCATCATGCTGTTCACCAACCCTATTAGGTGTGTGTGAGAGCCAAAATTCACCCAATCAAAACTTATAATAAGTGGAGGTTCAAAAATCCTATTTTATAAGAGTTCAAGGACCAAGACTACAAATATTTATTTTTATTGATCTTTTTCCGAAAGTATAAAGAATAATTCGTAAAACCTATAATAATTCTTATAATACAAGTCTAAGTATCAGAATGAGATGGCTAAAATATATTACATGTTTTCCTATATATATTGAATGTCTGAGTTACTGAGGAGTCCTGCTTCCAATGTGAAACTTTGTTAACTTGCTGATTTTTAATGTTTTGGTGGGCTTTGGGCTTTTCTCAGTGAACAATAACTCATGAATAACTTGTAAACAGTAATGCATAAATAGTAACACGTGAACAATACCCGATGAACAGTAACCGGTCCAATGAAAAGTAACCGGCCCGATGAACAGTGGTTGGATGATAAAAAAAAATGAATAGTTAACTTGCCAGTTCAGTCAAGACTTGTCTTGGAAGTATGTAAAGGAATATGATCCCATTTCATGATGCATTTAGCTCGCCATTTGACATGAGATTAAGTTACCGAGTCTAAATAGTGTAATGAAGAGTCTTTCGTGCTAATATCAGAACTTTTTAGGTCATCAATCGTCGAGGGATGGGTTTTGACCCATCAGTTAGGCCCCCAGTTCGCTATTTCCGTGTGCGGAGGTAGCGAAGGTAAAATAACGCATTGATCGAGATTGATAAGCCAAAATGATGGACTGTGAATTTTCGAGAGGCCAAAATTGGCGCAAAGTGTTGCTCAACATGACAGCAATACATTGCCTGCATCCACTTTGATGAGTTATGCGAATGTAAGAAACGAGCAACCATTTAGGATATGTGATTTAGCTAAGTAGCAAGCACATAGGCTATAATAAAACGAGACAGAATCTCTGTGTAATGACCCAAATCCCTAACCCATCCCATTTCTTTTTAATTATCATTTTTCAGCTCAATTTAAGCCCAAATAAATTAAAAGCCTAAAATCTTATTTTAAAAAAGTCCCACATTGGAAATATCTAGTATTCATCCCTCTCTTCCTTCCCTATATAAAGAGTTCCATCCTTTCTCTTTTTCTCCACCAAGACAAAGCAGTGCTTTGCCCAATGGTGTGTTGTTGTTGAATTATCCGTCAACTAGCCACTGGTGAATTTTTCCGGTGAATTTTTCTGGAGAGTTCTGGCGAGCTTCCAGACGAGTTCCCAGAAAATTTTTGCGAGTTTTCTATTAATTTTCTCGTCTTCTACCTCTTTCCTTTTTGTTGGAATTGATTTAGTTTATTTTTGTCTGGTAGTTTTTAGGGTTCAGGTTGAGTTGGTCAGGTCGGTCCGGTTTGGGTCAGGTCCGGGTTAACCGGTTTGGACTGGGTTGACCTTTGACTTTGACTGTTAACTTTGACCATTTAACCGTTTTTCGTCGTTCGAATTCTGTTTCACTCGAATTTCTGTGTTAATTCCAGATTTAGCATCCGTTTAAGCATTTGAGTTCAGAAGTCGCATATAGCTGGATGTGGCAAAGGTAAGGGCTATTCCGCAAAGCTCTGTATTAGTTTAGAACTCCTGATATGGAATTTAGTATTAAATGTAATCTGTTTTCTCTGATCGAGTCTAGGTAGTTTGTTTGTTAATTGGATATATGAATATATATTTAGCTGATTAAACTCTATTGATTGTGCATGTTAAACTGAATAATGTTTTCTATATATATTTATTACATACATAAATATATATATATATATATATATTATATAAATGCATGAGCATATA
>KE155985.1:88996-101187 GCA_000411075.1 Sisymbrium irio
TGTTATAATATCTAATTGATGAGAAAATTTAAGTTTTTTTTTTCAATTTTTATTTACACATTTCGAAAATGGCGTTATTTTTTAAATAATAATAAATAATTTAAGAAAATTCAAAATAATTTAAACATATATATTAAACAAATTATACAGTTTATGTGTTAGGGAGTTTTTGGTAGTTTTAGATGTTAAGTAAGTTAGTTTTCAAACTTTTAAATAGAAATGTTAGATTTCAAATTATTTAAAGTTTTGGTAATATTCATGTAAATTTCCTCTACAAAAAACATAGGTTCTTACCAAAAAAATAAAATAAACAGAAACAGAGAGAATATTTACAAAGAGAATTTACAAAGAAACCAGGTGAAACTCTCCAATACAAGCAGAATAATTCTATTAAGTTTTGTTTATTTAATATTTTATGTGTTTTTTTTTCGTTTTTCAATTTTTTTTGGTTTTGTTGTGTTGTTTTTCTTATTAGTTATATTTTCTTTTGTATTTTTAAGTTTTGTAATCCAATTTTAGATATATAATTCAATCATTTTCCCCCTTTATTTGTTGTATTAATTGGATGACTTTTTAGTATGGAACAGGTTAAGAAATCAATCTAATGATAATGCGTGTTGAACAGTTTGAACCTAACAAGACATATTACTACAAAAGAAAGTATTATATAAATGAACAAAACTTGATTGCACACGCAAAACTTGTTCGAAGCTATCACTTTGTTCCAAACATAAATGCATCCTTGGGAGAATCAGCCAATTGACCGAGCATATACATGTCTTAAACGAGAAAACCATTTTCTATACGAGATTCCATGACTAGGTTATCAATTAGATAGCCATTTACTCAAGCTCAGCTATGGAGATGTAATCTGTATTGAATTTACTCCATTTTCTTCATCTCCATCACCATTATCAAAGTGGATTTTCTTAGCCCGTTTACGTTTTCTTCCAGAGCCTTCATGCTTTTTTTCTTTTTACTCCTCCTCCTCCTTCTATTTTCTTCCTCTTAACCTGAGCGCAAAGACCTAGATATGAGAAATTTGAGTTCTATTTCTTAAACATTTATTTGCAAAGTGATTTTTTTATAAAATTCTTATGTGTCATTTTCACGATTATTCTCATACATATAATTAAGCAGGAATAATTTCACGTTTTATCTGGATTTTATTTATATATAATTATATATCGGACAAATCTCCAAAATGTTAGTATTTTAGGTTTTGATGATAAAAAAGTTTAGGGAAGGAAAAATGTACAAAAATGTTTCATTAAATAAAACAAATGAATATTTTATCTATTCTCTTAATTTTATTAAATATTATCTAATTTTTATTAAATTTTATTTTTAATTATGATTTTTTTCAAGCAAAAATTTTGAAAAATTTGGAAAAATTTCAAATTTTTGTTTTCAATTTTTTTTTCCAAATTTGTTTTCAAAATTCTTTTTCCAATTCTTTCTTTCAAATTTTGTTTTCAATTTTTTTTTCAAATTTTGTTTTCAAATTTTTTTTCAAAAATTTATTTTTTTCGAAAATGTTTTTTAAAATTTCTTTTTTTCCAAATTTTTTTTTCCTGTAAGATCTCTAACATTTTCAGTAAAGTCTACAACATATTCAGGAAGTCTTTGCTAAATACCAAGAAAAATATGAATGTTCGAATTTTAAGTTACGATTTTAGTAATAGATCCTAAATAAACAATAAGTGAGACATATAATCTAGATTAAATATTCTAGTAACATTTTCAGTAAGTTCTCTAATATTTTCAGTAAGATATCTAATATTTTAAATAAGATCTCTAACATTTTTAGTAAGGTTTATGACCTATTCAGAAATCTCTTCCTAAATTCATATTTTAGTAAGTTATTTAACATTTTCAATAATGTTTACAACATATTCAGGAAATACTTCTTAAATACCAAAAAAATGAATGTTCGAATTTTAGTAATAATTACTAAATAAACAATAAATAAGACATATAATCTAGATTTTTAGTAAGTTATCTAACATTTGCAGTAAGGTCTCTAACATTTTAAGTAAGGTGTCTAACATTTATAGTAAGGTTTATAATATATTAATGAAACTCTTCCTAAATTAATATATAAATAATATTTCAGTAAGTTTTCTAACATTTTCAGTATTGTTTACAACATATTCAAGAAGTCATTCATAAATAAAAAAATGAAAATTTGAGAAAACAAAATTTGAAAACAAAATTTTTGAAAAAAAGTTCTGAAAAAAAAATTTGGAAAAACAATTTCGTAAATTTTTTTATTATTATTATTTTATTAAAAAAACAAAAATGATTTTTATCTATTTAATTTCATTTAATGAAACATTTTGTCATAAACATCCCAAAATAATTGATTTTGGTAATTATTTCTTATCTTATCTATATTGATTTTCATTTTTTTTTCAGTTAACATAGTTAAACTTGTTGCATGAATTTTATTTATATATAGTTATATACTATGATTTTAATTTTTATGTTTACAATTATTTATTTTAATTTAAAGTATTTAAAAATGTTTCTTTCATATATATATTAACCATTAATAAAATAAAATTTAAATATATATTTTAACCATTAATAGTATAATTTATACTTTTACCATTTATAAAAGTAGATTACTAGAAAAACTAATATTTTCATTCTTAAATCATAAACAGACCCTACTGACAAAAAAAATATTTTTAATTTTTATTATAAACTATAAGAGAGTCCATGCATTGCACGGGACAAATTTATTTTTAAATTATTTATGGAGTAAAATTACATTATTATTTATTTACTAAAAATTTAATATTTATTTCATTAAGTAACTAATTCTTCACTGAATTATCAAACTATTTAGTTTTATTTTTTCTATTATTTAAAACAAAAAAAAATATTTAGAAAATTTTTTAAAATTTTTAAATTTTTTTTTTCATATCTATGATTATATACTGTCGTACACTTTAATTATCAAGAAAACTTGTTTTATTTCCTTTTTTTTAACTTACAATTTCCATTTATTTTTATCGATGAATTAATAACTTTCATTTAGGTTTAGTTTTCTTTTACTTATTTAATTTTGGGTTTATAATATGTGATTAAAACACATAAATCATTTTAATAAAAGTACTATATCATTTGTAATTATTTTTTATTTATATTACAAGTAAAAACCTAAATAGAAAAACTTAATCTTAAAAACTGTTAATGATTAAAATTTTGTTTTATGGTGATTTTAAATTTTATGTAATGTAAATAATTGAATATACAATATTTAATTTTAACCAAATAAATAGGAGGTGTTTAAATTTATTAGATATTCATATTTTTTATTTAAAAAATTAATAGTGTTTGGAAATAGGGATTATAAATATAGATAAATGAAAACAAAAAAAAAAATCTGAAAAATGAGGAAATGACTCATTAACAAGATAACCTATAATTTTTTCCTTTAATATATAGTAGACTTTTTGTGTGTGGATGTTTAACTTTTATTTTATGATTCTTAAAAATAATTTATCTAGGGTGAAGGAAGAAAGAAGAAGATGAATAAATTTTGTATGGATCTAGTGTATATGTCCTAAGGCTGAGTTTCTCTTCAGCCAAAAGGGTTTCTCTTCAGCCAGAAGTGTTTTTCTTCTACCACTCCCCATGAATTTCTAGTGATTCAAGCCAAAACCTTTTTACACTTTTTTTTCAAATCATTTTTTTTATAATCAAAACAACAGGGGATCACAAGGGAGTAAAGGTACAGCCCGGATCGAACAAGAAATAAGAAAAGAAATTAGTGGAGAGATGAGAAGATGAAAAGTTAAAATGAAATCAAACCAGCCAAAGTGGTTCTAATACCACTTGATACGCCCCAAAATTAGAAGATCACTTCAGTTGGATGTTGAATAGGTTCCGTGAAGGCAAAATGACACTTCTGGAATTAAGATGGATTGAATGGATCGTCAAGAGATGTGAAATGATTCTTGATACAACGATCTAAATCTAACCACCAAAGAAACACTGTGATGTGTTGGCTAACCACCAAACAACACAAAAAAATGAATTGGCTGACCATCAAATCAACAAGCCAGTTCACACCAATGAACAATCTAAGAACTCTCTCTCTCACACAGAGAAAAGAAGAAACTAAAATATAACTCAAAATTAGACTGATTTTATTGAATGAATTCAGTTCCTATTTATAGGATTACAAATAGATGAAAAGAAAAAAGATAATAAATATTTTGTGTAAAAAATATGTATAGAAAAGAATAAACTTAATGAAATTAACTAAGTCAGTCAAAGATGACTCTTAGGCTTTAAATGGTCGTCTTAAAAGTTGACTGACTGTTTAGCTTATGTCCAGGTTCATTCGGCAGTGTTTTGGCTTGGTTTGGCTTGATCGGATGGTCCAATGCATGATGCGCGGAATGTTCAGCATGGGCCAATAAAGAAGTTTCATGATCAGATGTCTTCAAATGATGTTTGACACGAGCTGTAGATTTTTGCCCTGGAAAAAATGCATTTGGACCATGAAATTTAGAGAAGATAGTTAAACATCGTGTTTTGGCCCGATCAGTACGCTGCGCGGTACGATTGTGCATAATGCAGCCTTGAGTCAAAGTTGAATCCTTCCGTGCAGACCTACAGTCCTCACGAGCAAACTTCTTTCCAAGTCCATCTGTTCGTCTTTTAGCTCCTTTGCCCAAGCTTTCCAGCTCTGGTTCAAGCTGCTTCCATTAAACGGACCACAAATCCAAGTTTGGCCCGGGTCGCTGGCCTGGATCATATCACTAGGGCCGTGCTCCGCATGAAGATGCAGTATCCGGGGGGACTGGTCTTTATAAGCAGCCGGATGTATGAGGGCGTGCTGATTTTTATAGGCAGCCGGATGTGTGCATATCATGACCACCTAATTATTTAGCCTTTATGGCTAGATCAGTATGGGGTAAAAGAATGATTGCATGGTTAATTTGGGCACTGTCAAATGTGCGATAAGGCCTATATATGAGAGTGAACTATGTATATACTATGCATATAGGCATTTAGGATGATGGTTGTTGCATGGATTGCGTGTGTGTTGATTGTTGTTTGTTATTTTGAGATTTTGAGATTTTTGGGGAATTAATATAGTGGGTAAGGGGAGGCCAGACTCAATGAGCAAACTAGTTGCTCCCGACTTAACTTGTTTTGCCGGTAACCATAATGTGTTTAGTCGGACAGGAGGAGCTTAGGAAAAGCTGGTGTAGTGTGCCTTTCGCAAATGCAAATATGTCTTTACTATATATGGAAACGTTTTGAGCACCGAGCTCCCGACTGGATATATATGTATCTTTAGTTACATTTCAAACTTAAGTATTATATAAATAAAACGAGCTTTTTAAATACTTGATTTTCCATAAGGTATTAGTCCTAGTCCGGACGAACTAACTATCAGATATGTCTCAGGTTGAAAAGCCTTGAGCCGTCTTCGATAGGATATGCATGCCTGGACGTTTGATTTGAGGTCTTTGGATTTGTTTTAGATACCTCGGAATGAATGTATGTGTGTGCATTGTAGCATCTCTGGTATGGTTCGGGTTTGATGATTGGTCGTGCATGTTCTTGTTTGATTGTTGCACAGCTGATTAAGTCAACTTTGACCTAGACCGGATCGGGGTTGTTATATACTGTGTGTTTTGTACATTAGTAGACTGTCATAGAAGTCACTTTTAATAAATCAATTGGACTCTGTTTGTTTAATGTTTCTATACTATTATTTAAAAAATAACTTTTAGGAAATGAAGTTTTAGACCCGACCCAAAAGAGACTTTGGTACAGACTTCATTTCCCGTGGAAGTTCTCTCATTCGTTTTTAAATTAAAATATCCAAATTATCCGGTACGGTACAATGGGTGAGTAATCCTGGTAAGTCACATCCTGTTCGGGAAAAGGTGTTGAAGTCTCGACCCAAAAGTGTAGCTACGGTGTGCTGAAGACTTTTACCACGAGATCTGGTCCAAGGCCTGGTGGAAAGGTTAAGTGCATCATGGTCGATGGATCCAGTACGGTGCAAGGACTGAGCTTCACGATCATCCTCCATTCTGACTCGAGTGATTGGCAATCTGTCATGACCCAATCCTTCAGAGACCCCACTTGGTCGGTAAATAGTTCGAGTCCGGTCGGCAAAGTTATCGTTGGGTCGAGGGTTCTGCATTCCATGACCGTAAGGTTGTATCGGGTCGTCCGTGCGAACGGTTCTGCTGCCCAAAGCTCCTTTTTGGGTAACTTTCGAACGAATCTGTTCCATGGGGTAATCTGTCTCGAAAAATCCACTCCTCAGGTCCATCAGTACGGTGTATCTCCTCTCTAACCTTGGTTTGCTCGGGTGGATCGTCGTCTTCTGATTCTAGCCCCATTCGTCCTTGTTCTGACCCGGTGCTATGATCCGAGATTGTATCATCCCCTCCTCGTTGAAAAGGATTTTCCCTCAAATCCGCGTCATCTGCAACATAAGGGATTAAGTCAGAAACATTAAAAATGGGACTCACTTTGTACTTACCTTGAAGATCAACTTGATACGCATTGTCATTGATCTTTTTGGTGATAGTAAATGGTCCGCCAACCCTTGGTAGTAGCTTAGACCTCGTCTCAACTGGAAACTGATCCTTTCGTAGGTAAATAGACACCAAATCGCCTTATTCAAAGGTTTGTTCACGTCGCTGCTTGTTGGCTTGATCCGCATATTGCTTGGTCATTTTCTCCATATTGAGCTTTGTTGTCTCGTGAATCTTCTTAACCTGTTGAGCCTTCTTTTTTCCATCCAAACTAGCCCTTTCACTCAATGGTAAAGAAATCAAATCCATGGGAGACAAGGGATTAAATCCGTACACAATTTCTAATGGAGAGAAATGAGTGGCAGAATGAAAAACATAATTATAAGCAAACTCAACATGAGACAAGCAATCTTCTCAAGTTCTTAAGTTCTTTTTCACAAAGGCTCTAAGCAAAGTAGATAAAGTTTTATTCACTACTTCGGTTTGACCATCAGTTTGTGGGTGACATGTAGTGGAGAATATAAGTTTAGTGCCTAACATAGACAAAAGTGTCTTCCAAAACTGACCCAAAAATTTGGTGTCCCTATCAGAAACAATAGACTTTGGCATGCCATGCAAACGAACTACCTCTCTAAAGAAGATATCAGCAATGTGCACAGCATCCTCAGTAGTGTGGCAAGGGATGAAATGGGACATCTTACTGAATCGATCAACCACAGCAAAAATTGAGTCTTTTCCAGTCCTACTTCTAGAGAAACCTAAAACAAAGTCCATCAAAATATCTGTCCAAGGATGGTCCAGGACTGGGAGTGCGAGATACTTACTTGTGGACTGAGCTTTAGCTTTAGCTCGTTTGCATACTTCACAGCGAGTGCAAATCTTAACCACATCTTTCTTCATGCTTGGCCAGGAAAAATGGTCCTGTAAAGTCCTAAGAGATTTTTCAATGCCAAAGTGGCCCATCAAGCCTCCTCCGTGAGCTTCCCTGACCAACAAAGTCTTTAAAAAGCAATTAGGAACTAATTGCAAAGACGGTTAGAGTAGAATAGAAATCTATCATTTCTAAAGTACTTTCCAGAAGAAAATTTGGACCTATCCTGATATGGTTCTTTGAAATCTAGATTTGTGGCATACATCTCCTTAATTTGTTCAAAAACTAAGACCTTAGCATCCATCACACTAATCAAAGCATATCTCCTAGATAAAGCATCAGCTACAACATTCTCTTTGCCTTTCTTGTATTTAATACCATAAGGGAAGGTTTCAATAAACTCTACCCATCTGGCATGACGTTTGTTGAGCTTTTACTGTCCTTTTAGATGCTTGAGCGTCTCATGGTCTGAGTGCACCACAAACTCTTTTGGCCATAAGTAATGTTGCCAAGTCTGGAAGGCTCGGACCAAAGCGTATAGCTCTTTTCCAACATCTCACTAAAGAAAGGAATTGGTCGTCCTTCCTGCATAAGTACAAGACCAATACCAATTCCTGAAGCACCGCATTCAATTTCAAAGGTTTTATTGAAATCAGGAAGAATAAGTAAAGGAAGATTGGTCAACTTAGCTTTGAGAGTTTGGAACGACTCTTCCTGGGCTTGTTCCCATTTGAATCCCATACTTTTCTTAATAACCTAAGTGAGTGGGGCAGCTAAAGTGCTGAAATCTTTAACAAATCGTCGGTAGAACCCAGCCAGACCATGAAAACTCCAAACTTCTCCAATGGACTTAGGCGTGTGATGTGGACATAGAACCGGACTTGGACAAAACTAGTGTGGAAAAGGAGCCGGACCAAGACCAGGTTACCAACGTGCCAGAATTGAGGTTAAGGCCACATACAAGGTCAGTTACCAAGGCTGAAGCAGACCAACAACCGGAGCAAGACCAGGCCGCACCAGTTCCAGTCATGAGGTTAAGACCACAAACCAGATCAGGCACCAAGGCGTTACACTGTGAGTTCAACCAAGCCGTGGCCCAGCTAATCACCCAGAAAGATCTTGAAGACATCACAGCCCAATTAAACGGACTATCATTTTCACCCAAAGAAGAGACCAAGAAAGAAGAACTCAGGCCGGCCCGGGAAGACAAGGACCAAGAGACAATCGGATGGCCTATGCTGAAGCCTCAAAGGGACACCATGCTGTTTGTCATTTCCCCACAGCCATAGGAATGGCAGCCACTTGAAGGAGAAGACACAAACAACACGGAGTCCACACCAAACGGCCAACACTTCTCCTTTTCAAATTCAGCGCCTAAGTCAAAGAGAGAATCAACTTTCCTTAATCAGAATTCGATCAAGCAAATCAGTCCAAGGTATGACTTCAATATGATTATTTTGACTTTTCTATGTTTGATTTTCTTGATTTCAGTTTTTATTTATTTTATTTACCCTTTTTAGTAGTTAAGGCCATATGTTAGGCCAATTTCCGATTTTTATGTTTGAATTCTCATTTAATGTAATTTGCTTCCAAAGACCCCTAGAAGGGCAAAGCTGATGGACTCTATATAAAGTCCATCTGCAGCTGTGTATTTTTTTAACCTTGATCAATAAAATATCGAACTGTCTTCAAAGAAAAACCTTGTGCAAACTAAATCCAATCCGGGATTGTCCTTCGTTTGTTGTTACTGTATCAAGGATTGTTCATAGGCCTTGTGGTGCAATCCGATCCATCCGTTCATTGCCTAATATAGAAAGAGTTACACAGCCAGTTACCTTCGGTTCCATCCATCTCAATCCATCCGGTCCGACTGAAAGAGTCACACAACCAGCAGCCTAACCTCGTCTTTCCACCCACAGTGCCAAGTCCATAAGATCAAGGCTTTGATCTTATATCAACTGGTATCAGAGCTTAAACGCTCACATCCATCAGGTTGTATCCATCCAACCTAAATCTTTACTTTTGTTTATTTCCGTTTAGTCTTTTCTATAAAAAAAAACCAAACCGCAAACTGTTCTTATTATTTGTCTGTCATTTCATTTTTAAAACTTAAAAAAAGTCATTTCGTTTTGTGATCCAGGTTTAGAAGAGAAGAGTGGAGAACAAGACCTGCCGAGATCACCATCTATTGCCGATCTACAAGCACACTCGGTTTCCTAGTTCCTAATCTATTTTTTTTCTTAGTTGTTTTCGTAGATCATTTAAGGTTTTCCATTGTTTTTGCATTGCATTTTTTTTTTAAAAAGGAAAATCGTTCTTGAATAGTTGTTAATTAAATTTCATCAATCAAAAGTAAAAAAAAATTCATCATTAATAGTACTTTAATTTTTCATTTCGCGTATCAGTCATATCCATTAGCCTTTAGTTTCCTTTTATAGAACCCGAGCATTCATTTAGTTATAATCCCGTGTTTATTACTTGTTTTCGTTAAAACAAACATTGATACTTGTTTGTTTCCTTGACAGGTACCAAACGAAGACATGGGAGAAGTTCATCAGCCTTTATTAGCTGAGCTGATGGCCGCCATCACCAGCATCAATGGCCAGTTGACTGGCATTACCGGTCGTCTGGACCAGGTCGAGCAGAAAATCACCCGGGACACCGACAGCACGGACGCAGAGACCGGCGAAGATCAGACCCGAGGATTTGCCCCACCGGACAACCCGCAGCACCCGAGGCGAGGCAATGCTCCGAATGGAGAGCATCAAGGCCTGGCCAACGGCCATGACCGTGCGAATAGGCACCAGCGACACGACAATGAAGAAGAGCCATGGCAAGGTGGAAAGGACCTCAAACTGACCCCTCCTACTTTCGCAGGCCGAATTGACCCACCTGCTTACTTAGACTGGGAAAGGCACATGGAGTACATCTTCGAGTACTACCATTACTCGGAGACCAAGAGAGTGGCCCTTGCTGCAGCCCAGTTCACCGACAATGCTCTGGCATGGTGGGATCGTGAAGTGGCCGATCGGAGGAGACGCCGGCTGCACCCTATCTCGTGGGCCGACATGAGCTATCTTATGAGGAAGCGTTACGTGCCAGCCTATTACCACCGGGATCTCCAGAAGCGCTTCAGAAAAATCACCCAAGGAAGCAAGACCGTGGAGGAATACTTTGAGGAGTTTGAGACCCTGAAGAACCGGCTTGAAGTAGACGATGCCCCGGAGACACTCATGGCGCAGTTCTTGGATGGGCTCCAAGACCGCAAAGCCAGGAAGGTGGAGAGGCAAATTTATGGCAACCTAGAGGAATTTCTCCATTTGGCTACCTAGGCCGAGCAACACATCAAGAGGAAGGCTATCTGAACCAGCCGAGCCAAAACCAGCTGGAACCCACCTCCTCAGCATGGTTTAGACAAGGGCAAGTCAGCTGAGGCCGTGTCCAAGTTCAAGAAGACCACGTCCGATTACAAGGGAACAGCTTCTGGTTCCAACACTGCACCAGCCCAGCGGTCACGAGATGTCACTTGCTTTAAGTGCAAGGGGAAAGGACACTATGCTCGGGACTGTCCCAACCAGCGGGTCATGACTATCCGCGACGATGGAGAATATGAATCCCATGATGAGGCCGAGATAGATCTGGAAGACTCTGAGGAAGAGATAATTGATTACCCTTAGATGGGAGAAATGCTAGTCATCCGGAGAGCACTCAGTACCATGGTTGACCCGGAGACAATCCAAAGTGAGAACATTTTCCACTCCCGGTGCACCATCAAAACCAAGGTATGTAGCTTGATTATTGATGGAGGCTCATGTACTAATGTGGCAAGCCAGTACTTGGTTGACAAGCTAGGTCTCAAGGTGACCAAGCACCCACACCCCTACCGCCTTAGATGGTTGAATGATGAAGCTGAACTTAAGATCGGTGAACAAGTCATCATACCATTCAGCATAGGGAAGTACGAGGACCAGGTATTATGTGATGTTGTTCCTATGCAAACGGGACATATCTTGTTGGGTAGGCCTTGGCAGTTTAACAAGGAGGCTCAACACAATAGACGGACCAACTACTACAGTTTCATGCACAATGACAAGAAACACAATTTAGCTCTATTGACCCCGCAGGAAGTTCACAACATGCAATAGACCATGAGCAAAGGTAAAATATACCAATTTTTTTTATTTCACCTAGCCGTGCTCTTAAAGCAGTTGGAAAGACAGAGCGGTTGCTACTCATGATCTTTAGAGAAAGTATGTTTTCAGGTGGTGAAGAAACCAAGCTGCCAAAGGAAGTCCAGCACCTATTGGAGACCTTCAAGGATGTTTTTCTTGAGGAGATTCCTGCTGGCTTACCACCAATCCGGGGGATAAAGCATCAGATCGACCTTGTACCCGGAGCACCCTTACCAAACAGGCCAGCTTACAAAGTCAATCCAGAAGAGGCCAAGGAGCTGGAGAGACAAGTCCAGGACCTCATGTCCAAAGGCTACATCCGTGAAAGCCTCAGTCCATGTGCGGTACCTGTTTTACTTGTCCCTAAGAAAGATGGTACTTGGAGAATGTGTGTTGATTGCAGGGCAATAAACAACATCACCGTGAAGTACTGCCACCCTATACCCCGGCTAGATGACATGCTAGACAAACTCAGTGGGGCCACCATCTTCTCCAAGATTGATCTAAGGAGTGGTTACCACCAGGTGTGTATGAAAGAAGGGGATGAGTGGAAAACGGCTTTCAAGACCAAGAGGGGTCTATACGAATGGTTGGTCATGCCATTCGGCCTCACTAACGCACCCAGCA